>CAIGRL010037722.1:0-14568 GCA_903798325.1 Fraxinus xanthoxyloides
TTTTTGGGACGGAGGGAGTAATTTCTTTATAATTTGATGGTAAAGTTAAATATTAATTTTAATCATACTTTCCACGTGGAATTCAACTACTAAATACTTATCCATCATATTAATAAGTACTTGGTATTCTACATCTATTTTAATAAATTTCATTTTGACAAAAATTGATTAATTGATTGAGTTATATAAATTGCATGGGCCTGAAAAGCTCTCTTTTGGGCCTGAGAGCTTCAATTATGGCAGATGCCACGTGGACAATCTTCCTGGTAATTTGCGGGAAGAAATAATTGTGGCGGGTATAATTCCAAAAGAAAATAGTAAGACCATGGCCACAGCCACTCCCATTTCTATACGCTTCTGCAGAACCTCTCTCTTTCACTTCTCATTATCCACCCGGAAATCCCGTTCTTTTCACCTCAAAGCTTCATCTGTAAGTATCTCTCCTTTTTTCTTATCTCTTACTTTTTTCTCAATTTTAACATACATTCGATTCCCCCTTTTCTTGATTTCATTTTATTGACTTAAGTCGAGTTCATCTTAAAAGTTACAGATGCAGGGAAGCGAGATTACACAGGAAGAACAAGTGGGTGCTCCTCAAAAGAAGAAAATCTTTGTTGCAGGTGCCACTGGAAGTACTGGGAAGAGGATTGTGGAGCAGCTGTTGGCTAAGGGATTTTCTGTTAAGGCCGGGGTTCGCGATATCGATAAGGCCAAAACAACCTTCCCTGGAGACAACCCTAATCTTCAAATTGTGAGTATTTAGGTTTAATTGATTGCTACAATTGGGTTTCCATTGATTTGGTAATTAGAGCTGCTGCAATTGGATATTATGAAAATGATTTGCAACCAGCTCATAATACTGTATAATGTCATATGAGGCTATAAAAGCTGTTTGAAAAGTAATTTAAGCATTCTACTTATTAAGTTTGTTAAAAAACTCTTATGAAAACGGAGCTGGGAAAAATTGTGCACGAGAGCCAAAAATGAGGTTTGTGATGATTGCGTTGCACAATTTTTTGCAATCAAAGTTAGTGTGACGTAAAGTTAATTCATAGTTTTCGGGACTGGATAAACCATGTCGTAGTTCTTCGGACAACACATATATTCTCTGTTTAACCATGTAATGGCAATCAAAGTCCTTTATGCTAAACACACTTAACATTGATTACGAGTAAACAGAATCCAGACTTTAAATGGAACTTTCTTGTTCTATTAACGTAATGTAAAATTGTACATCACTAAGCCTAAATAAGAGAGAGAATACACTCTTGAGGACTTTCAGAATTTCATCAACATCTCAAGGCTTGGACTGTGTTTTTGCTATAAGATGTTCTTCTCACTTGATGCCCCACCCGCTTTGACCATCCGCAGTTCTAAGGTGGTGCACTTCTGATTTTAGGTAAAAGCAGACGTAACTGAGGGTTCAACAAAACTAACTGATGCTATCAGTGATGATTCCGAGGCAGTAATATGTGCTACAGGTTTCCGACCTTCATGGGATTTATTCACTCCATGGAAGGTTAGTAAATCTTATTTAGATTCTTATATTCTGAATATGATAGTTTGGGCAGAACTGGGAAAAGTGCCATTATTTCTACTTATGGAATTTATTAGTAAAACATCTGCGTAATATCTATAATCTTGTAACTTTGTTAACACAATTCCTAGTTAGCAACTGCATTTTATTTGTTTGCCTAAAGTTTTTAGGAAAAAGCCCCGAGTACAGCAGAATTCACGACAACATCTGATTCTTCTGTATTTTTTTTCCATCCTCCAATGAATCCTCGCAATGGGTTGTCTGAGAAAAAAAATTCTGTCAAATTCCAACATGATTGAAGTTTTTATTTGTTCTGTTGCAAAATTTTGTTTAGCTTGCAAATCTCTGGCATTGATTGTTACGCTTATTAAAGCTTAGCATTATTTTCAATTTTGTACCAATGGTGTGCGTGTAAAAGATACAAGCAACTACGTCAAGAACCTCTGTTGCTTGCTAATTTTAATTATGTTTGACAATTGTACTTGGAATCATCTTATATCTACAAAATTGAAGTCCGTCTGTCTTATGTTCAATGAGTATATTTGAATCATTGTGTGAACAATGTTATGTAAGTTCTGGGTAATATGATCTCATGCAGGTTGATAACTTTGGCACTGTAAACTTGGTTGATGCCTGTCGCAAATGTGGCGTTAATAGATTTATTCTTATCAGTTCTATCTTGGTCAATGGAGCTGCAATGGGGCAGCTTTTAAACCCGGCTTACATATTTCTGAACGTTTTTGGACTCACTTTAGTTGCAAAGCTTCAAGCCGAGCAATATATCAGGAAGTCTGGTATCAATTACACAATTATTAGGCCTGGGGGATTAAGAAATGATCCACCGAATGGAAATATAGTCATGGAACCAGAGGTAACAAACTCAACCACTAGCTATGAGTTTCACTTGAGAAGTACAATGTAATAGGGTTAAAAACATGGTGTTCACTGAACTTTAGTAAAATTTCAAGTTGTCATCAAACTTCATTTTGTTTCATGTTGGTCATTGAATTGAAATATTTTTTACACATTCTGTGCATGTATGTTAGTTTGACTCATAGAAAAGGGAGTAATGTTGAGTCCCAATGGGATTATAACATCAGTTTATGTGGCGCTAATGTGGTACTAAATGATATTCATTTAATTGCACATTTCATTTAGCCTACACCTAACACCACATAGACGGGCTAAATAGCATTACACTTGAAAGAACCGACATGATAGTCTAGTTGGTAGTTTAATCGGCAAACTACTAGATTTCTCATGACCTTTTCTGTCAAACTAATGGAAATGGACTAAGTAACCAAATTGCTAGAAAATTTAATTTCAGCCACCAACCTGAAAATGGAATCGAGTTTTGCTAAAAGTTTACTGGCCACCAATGTATTTAACCTTAGTATAATATGTTCTCTTTGTCCCTTAATTTCATTGAACCCTCTTTTTTACAGGACACTCTTTATGAAGGTTCAATATCTCGAGATCAGGTTGCTGAAGTTGCTGTAGAGGCATTGCTCCATCCCGAGTCATACTACAAAGTAGTCGAGATTGTTGCTCGGACAGAAGCGCCTAAACGTTCATTTGAGGAGCTCTTTAGTTCCATCAAACAACAGTGATTTAAGGGATCAATATTTTTCAAGTTGGATGTATGAATGCTCTCTGTCTCTTTGGTTTCTCATTCTGCAATAGTTATACTGAGATATCCATGAACACGACAATATAAGCATTGTACCGCTGCAAATTTTTATACCTTATGTACGCTTATATGTCGGATTGGACAAAACATATATTTCATTACATGGCTGTACGATTTCTCCTCTGCTTCTCGACAAATTTCTTGGGTATCCCCGATTTTCTTTCTTGTACTCTAATGTGGGTTCTTCTCTGGTTGATCTAGGATTAATGTTGGATTGTATCCGACCCAAATCCTCTTCAGACTCTCCTCAGAGAAATAAAAGATGATAGCATACTCATTCGTCGGAGCATTGGCCTCTAATATTGAGTTTTGGGGAAACTGAAACCTCGAAATCCATAAACTGCTTTTAGAAGGGGCAAGTGGATTGTAACTCTTGAATAAACAAGTATATTAACAAAGATTTATAAATCAAAAAGGACTCCGTGGCCCAATGGATAAGGCGCTGGTCTACGGAACCAGAGATTCTGGGTTCGATCCCCAGCGGAGTCGTCATTATATTTTTTGGTTAATTGCCCACTGGCATTATTGTCAAGTGGGAAATTAAATTACTATTGGAGAAATTCTAAAAATATATGTAATGCATATTAAGATTTATTTTAATTGTAAATCAATTTTAAATAAAAGGCCAATAGTTTATAATTCTTATGAGCTCAAAAACTAGGATATTATGGTCAAACTAATTATCACAATTAGAGATTAGTTGAATCGAACATATTGTACACTTTAATCCTACCCGCTCGTAGATTAATCAAAGTATATTATCCTCAAGATAAGATCGTGCACATTGAATAGTTTGGAAAACCACAATCTTCACAAGGACATACGACAATCCTGGTCAGTATGAACAAATGTAATAAGCTCAAGGAATGGTTTGCAAGTTTAACCCACAAATATATCAATTTTAAATAAAGATTTACGAATAATTTCGAAACATTTATCAAGTTGGGCTTGAACAAAACTAGCGAAAATCAGCAAAAGATGTTCCTTCAGAAATGTAAAAGCGATCTAAAAAGCCAAACATCAAACAATACTTTTCCATAGGAAGCAATTATAGACCAAACATGTTACATAAACAAGTTGGGTCGAGATGCCTTGTAGGTTGTCTTGAGCTTCCTGCTTGGTGGCCTCACCTTCCTGAACACCAAGGGGAACTTAATCTTGGAGTTATGGAATTGTTTTGTACTCTCCCTCTTGCAGAGCTTGGCAGGTATAGTGGCAGTCTTGATAATTTGAATGCAATGAGAACGGACCCTGTGACGAGAAGCCATCTCAGTGTACATCTGCTCAACAGCACCATTCAGAGTGGTATCACGGTACTCCTTGTACATGTTATGATACCCAGTTCTGCTTTGGTATCGCAACCAAATGCCGTAGTTCTTGATTGTTGTCGGGTTCTTCTCAAAAATCTACAAAAAAGGGAAAACAATTTTAGCACACAGTTCTCATAAAACTAGCTCAGGAAGCAAAAAGAACATCCAAAGAGTAGAACAACGAACCCAGCTGATGATTTGAATAGTCCAATAGGATTTCCGATAAATGAAAGAAAAACATATGAAATAATCAAATATGCAATCAGTTCCTATAACCAATACACTTGAAGACATGTTTGGAACGCAATACTAGACAAAACTCAATAATATTAATGTATAAAAAGAAACTAAAATTTTGATCATTCTATAATCAAATAATATGTAGCAAGTACGAAACAAAATGTAAAAGCTATACTCAGTCACTAGTACTGTGCCTTTATTATGGCCAGCCCATAACCATTGCAACTCGTCCACAAATGGGCGAAACAATGTTCTATAGTGTTTGCAGCAATGAAAACATTGTGGAAAGGGTTATCATATAATATATTCTAATTTCAGTCATCTCAGAGTACATCCCAACTCCTTAGATAGGAACTCCCATTGTACCCAATCTACATGGTGAGTTTTTCTTTGAATCAAGGCAAGACAATCACTAAAGCATTAGACAATAGAATTACAGTACACCTAATAACAAAAAGAATTAACAGCCAAAGGACTTCAGAAATCGAATTCATATCAATAGTCATTCATATGCTCGTTAAATTTCGATAAAATTATTTTATATACTTTTCACAATCCCATATTCTTATGGAGGCAATTATTAACAAAATCCACAATATTAACAGCAATAGCATTCATTTTATGAAATAATCTTTAGCTCTCATTTGAACACGAACCAAAAAAGAGGCACAAAAATACACACTGTATGAAGATGGGTAACATTTCCAACTGCATGTGCATTCATATTCCCTCAACTTCGCAAATTAAAGATTAAAGGCATACAACATACACCATATAAATTCTGTAAAAAAAAATTTATTCTATTTGAAACTTCAATAATGTGATTGACTACCGTGTTTTAGCATACGTGTTTCACAGAATCATATCAAAATACTGACTGATTATATAAAATCGACAACATACCTCATTGATAGCAAGCATCTGACCGTTACTCTTCTTTACCTTCTTAAGCTTCCTCAGAAAATACCTTCATAAGCATTAGCAGATCTCAATCCCTATACTTCAATATATTGCACAACTACACACACAAACACAAAACACTCACGGAGGATCCTACCAGAACTTAGATTTAGCGCGGACTTCATTGGTGGCCCAGAGCTTCATACGGTAGATCTTCGGATGCTCCTCCGTCTCCGTCGGCAGAGCTCTCCCCACCACCTGGTACTGATGAATCTGCACCATGTACAATACATAAAAGCCTATTAATCAACATTTGAAAACCCCAATTCATCGATCAAACATACAAACTCATACATATACATAGATTTTAAATAATAAGAAGGAGATTAGTGGGGGGTAATTACCCTGTATGTCACCATTTCTCTCTCTCTCTCTCTGAAGGGGATGTGGGCGGGTTAGGGTTTTGTGATTTACATGCACTTTAGAGGCGGGATTGGGAACCCTAATTGGCTTTTGAGGACTGTTTGGTTATTTGGGATATTGCATTCCAGAGCGGGGTGGGTTTAACCCGGCCCGGTTTTGTCTTATGTCTTTTACTCTTTTATAATGTGTTTTATTTTTTAATTAGTTACTAATTAGTATGCAAAAGAATTCAACTATAAATTATTTTTGTTGACTATATTTTTATACTATTGTCAAATTCACGTGACATATTCGAACAAACACGTTATCGATGCAATCATATTGAGAATTTTTTTTATTATTATTATTTTTGGAAACATTTTTTTCGAACGCTGAAGTTACCGAAAAATTTGAGTCTCTCTTCAGGCTGGGAAAGGCAAAGCCTCGTGATTTTGTGACATTGATTTGATCCGGTTGGACATAAATGTGGTCTCTCCATTGCATGCATTTCAACCATGTTGCAATTACACTAGGTACTATTGACTCCAACAAATTCAAGAAAATTAAAGTGTTCACGTAAATTTTTTATTAACTTTTTAGAAAGAATAATTTTGAATCCCACGAAATATATTGTTCATAAATGGGCAACTTCAAATGTATTATTAAAATAAATTTTTGACTTTTAACAGTATTGAAATAAAAATGCAGTGTTCAATACTTCATCCCACTAGAGCAAGTGTAATAAAATAGGCCAGGAAGAGCGACCTCTTTTTTGTGAAATTTCAGAAGAGAAAATTTCACAATATAAAAAATCGATGCTTTAACCTCAAATTATACAGACTTTTACGAGAAACACGGAAAAAACAATACTCACCGGTGATCAAAGCTATAGCGTAGACATGCAAAACGTTAGGTACTTCAAAAAGATGTCTATCTTATGAAGATCCAATAATGGGTTTTCTAAAGGTAAGAATCATAGCAGTAAATTGGTATTGTCAAATACATGTTGCCTTACAACTCACAAAATGGTGTAAAACTATATCCAGACGAATAGCTCAGCAGTTTCTGTTGTAAAAAGTAAAAACTGTTATACAAATTTCAACAATCTGTTGGCTGTGATGATCAAGAATCTGAATGCAAAATTCCGTCCATGAATGTCTATAAAACCAATGAAGGATTGCTGAAGAAAGCAGGAATTAGGTCGCGTTTGAACTTCTCAACTCATGCCAGTGCATCGGCGAAAAGTACATATAATTTACTTTAATTCATTCTGAGCCGGCCAACACTGGATTTGAAATGTCTGCATTCTTTAGCTCAAAATTGTTTATCTTGGTGAAAGCCTCAATACTTTCTAAAACACTGCTGCGGATAGGAATGGGGTGAGCTTCAGTGTTAAATACATACTCATCCAACGGAATAACATTTGCGTCTCCAAACAGTAAATACAAATATTTTAGAGTTTCGCCCAAGAAAAAGGTCTCCATCTTGTCTCTTCGTTGTGGAGTAAGTGTTGTAACATCGTCCAGTGAACTGTAACCTCCAGAATCAACCTTTGTGAACTTCTCAAACGCCTCAAAGATTTCCCAACCCCACTCGCGATATCTGCAGGTAATTGCAAGAGTTGAAACAGTTGAAAAGCCTTGAGAATAAAATGGTAAAGTTTTACAGAAGACATAGCTTTCGGTTCAACGATAATGTATGGGTTTTATAAGAAACAAGATGGGGACTTCAATATTCTTCTTCAAGTAAATGAACTAAGTTTAATGGTAGAGAAGTTTAATATATATCAAAGGTATTAGCAAAATATCTTACAGCTAACTCTAGGAAATACTCAAGGGAGGTCCGGTTAACCTAAATGATAAAATATACTAGGACGTACTTTGGATCTTCTGTGATTCGGAACAAGATGAACAATGATTCAACAGTCTCAGGACGCAAAAGATTGTGACGATCGGCAGGTTTTATAATTATGTCTTTAGCATATTTAGAATCCTTGTTTCCACCGCCAGGACCACTCTCACTTTCTCCCTGTTAAGAGTTAAATCAAATAATGTAGGCAACAAATTATTATATTAGCATAAGAATAGACGAATAACTAAGACGACGATTCATGATACGTCCAGCACTCTTTTCCCATACTGAATGCTCATCTGTTTGATCTTTAAAGTCGTGTAAAATGTGTCAAACTTTATCGCATCATCAGAATTTTACTATCCATTGGCATGCACAATGCAATGACAAAAATCTCACCTCCAAGTTGAAATACACTATTTCTGGAGCAAGACCAGTAGAAGTTACTGAATACATCTCAACGCATGTCTTAGCCAGATCTTCTGCAAGCTTCAAATTTTCTAGATCTTCAAATGAGAGCAAGTTTTCTTTCATAGCCTTCTCCTTTGTAATGCCCTTTGTTGCACCAAGAGCAAGAGTCCCAGGTAGAAAACACACCTGCATAGGAGAGTCACATAACAAACAAAAGTAAAACCACAGATATTGCAAGCATGAAACTTGTCCTCCTCTTTTTTTTTTTTTTTAAATTCAAAAGCATCAACAACTAAACAAATCTATGGAAACATTGTGCTTTGCTTTCTAGTAGTCAAAAAGATGCAAGTCTAGTTCATGACACCAAAGTTCTATTGAAAGAAAAGGAAACAAAGAAATTATAACATACCAGGTGATCCATTTTGGGACTGAAAGAACCTTGAGGCCCATAAGGCAATTCTCCGACAAAAATCAATCCGTTGGGCACAGATTTCCTTACAAGAAGGTGCTTCACTCCTTTAATTGATTCCTCATACATATTGTGCAAATATGTCCAATTACTTCCTTGATTCTGAAGCCAGACTTTAATGAGGTACTCGTAATAGCTGTCACCACGAGATCCAAGTCTAATGTTCTCTCCACTAAACCCACCAGAGTCAGGGCTGCAATCATGACAAGTAGAATCCAGAAATAACCTCTGACATACTGACATGATCAAAGTCTTTCTACAGGGAATAACTTTTATCTCCTTTTTGTGCACTTGTGAATGAATTCTCAAGAGCAGCAATGATGAAGATAAAAATGTAAAATGAGGGGGTATTAAAACATGCTCTGATATGATAGTAGAAACTGTTCAGTAGATATAAGGGGCACAGATAGAAATGAAATGTCAAAAAAGGAATTCTAGAAATCAACCCAAATTTATTTGAAAAGGGCTTTCTACATTTGCATCTGTGTTTCTCCTTGCCCTTCCTTTCCCCTCGACCCAAACCAAACACCGGCAAGATCAATACAGAGGAACCACTGCTAGCGTTGCAAAATTTATACCCCTTAGTCTTATGAAGCTTGCCTCCACATTTGGTTTCTCTAGTTCATGAATTATATTTTTACAATTCAAAAAGTTTCAACAGTCCAAATAAATGCTTACTAACATTACTAGATGCGAGAACCAACAGACAGGCTGAAGGCATAATAACAGAAATTTTTAATGCATGCTATTTCAAAAGATATGATCGAAAGCCTAATCGTTCAAGGTAATTTTGTGTGCATAGTTGTTGGAAGGATGAAAAAGAAATATTTGTCCTTACCTTATGTATATAGGCACCAGTCCCTCCACCTTTGGCAGGGTCTTCAAGTGTTCCAAGACCTTCATAGATTCCACACTATACTTTGGATCACCAGTTAGAGAACTGAGATAATTGAACTCAAGCTGTAAAGTAGAAACTTCAGAAGTACTACTCAGGCCATCAGGAGCACGATGGGCAGAGCGGTCGCGTAGAACCACATCACTGAAGGGAATGGCGGAAGGACTTGATGTAAAAGCAATTAGCAGATGATCGGCCAATTTCCTTGCATTTTCCAGATAGACTACTGGATTGGTTCCATTTTGTGAAGCATTACTACCTTTTCCACCGCCACTTAAATGATAAGCACTCAAAAGTCCCCCCACAACGCGTATGGTAGTTTCAAACAAATTTACTTGACCTTTTCCATCAATCCTCTCGGGAAGATTTTTTTCAATCCATGAGCCAGCTTCATTAACAACTTCTTCAGCTCCCATTATCATCGCAGTGTCAAGTGCATCAATAATGGTGGCTCCTAGACCCCCTAACCCGTCAACTCCTCTCTGACTCAGTGGCATAAGTTCATCATAACCCATTGCATAGTTTTTATAGCCAGACCACGCGTAGATAAAGGCCTCTTTCACCCTTCGTTGCCTGGCCTTCCAGTCGGATCCCACATTTAAATTGCCGAAGTTATGAATCGATCTATTCCTACTAGTGATTTCATCGGGTGTTAACATTGGAGGAAGCCTTGGCGGCTTTCTCCAAAGTCTTCCTAATCTACCGCTTCCATTTGCAATGAGATTTTCCCCTTCCTGATCCCCGACATTTTTGGCTGTGCCATCAGTAGAAGGATGAATATAACTCATTCGGGTCAGCATGAGAAATGCTAAACCACAAATCATTAGTAACATGAGAAACTTTCCCGTGCTACATTTTACACATTCACGTTTGAGATTACTAGTTAACATATTCTGAGTAATGATCTGGAGAAATGAAAAAGAAATATCAGTTGAAACTAATTTATTAAAATACAGCATCAGAAGTGACAAATAGAATAACTGAGAAACATCATCAAATACTTGCTTCTCAGACTAATACTTATAGTACTATAAGTGTACGCAACATATTTATACTGTCAATTTCTCTATTCAGTATATGCATAAATTTAAAATTCTGAGACCCAAAGTCATTTAAAAGCACCTAAAAAAATTATTGTGATCTTTAGATCTAAGGAGACAAGTCTACATCTCCAATTGAGTTGAAATTTAATGAACATTGTTACTGCAATCATATATTTTGTAAATTAATTTGTATTAAAGCAATATTTTGCACCATGACTGCGAGTCTTGGATTACACAGACACAGTGTCATGGAGATGTAAATCATTTTATCTTTCTCGAGCTAAAATATATTAGATAGTGAATCGCTTTCAACTCGATCCAAATAAACACGGAGTAACCAGATCAGATGCTCAACGCAAAGAATTTAAACGACAACAAATCAATAAGAGATCAGACAAACTGAATACACAAAGGAAAGTGCAAACTATGAAATCTAAAAATTTCAATAAGGACCTTGAAGAAGGATCGCTGGCGAAACTTAGCGTTGTCGTAGTGTACATCTTTCATTGAATAGGGTAACGATTTCGACATGCTCTCTTTGATCGAATTTCAGCTATTGAAATCCGATATTAAACATACGGTATCTGCGTACCTTCGTGTAACTGGGTGATTATGCGAAAATGGAAGGAGAGAATTTTAGTGTTAGAGCGAATCTATTTGGATTTGCGAGAATTCAGAGGTAAAGCAAATACTGATTTGTGTTCAGAACCAGAAAACTTGCCCCTCTCCTCTGTTAGTAAGAATGGGGCTAGTTCTTAGGATTTGTTGCAGAAGGGTAAAGATGTTCCAAGTCAACAGCCAAATTGTCTACGTTGTTTAAGTCCGAAAAACTAATCAGCGCAATATTATTCGGATTTGAGACTCATGAATATTAACAAGGAAAGAATGAATTTGAAATAGTGATATGATGAGAAATATATGGTTAATAAGTAAGAAAAAAATTATTGATGTAATAAAAAATATTATTTTATTGAAAAATGTGTTAAAAATAAGTTTTGAACTAATGAGTGTCAAATAGACAATTAGTAGAGTTGATGGTGTGATCAATTTTTGTTAGAGATTTTCCGCCCCAATTCATCGACGAATATTTAGGCTGTTTTTGATTAATCACTTAACTAATAATATGTTGGATCGAACGTCAAAGTTGTGTAGTCTAAGTTAGAACACACTGATAAGAATTTTTTATTTTTACTAGTTATAGTTGAGACGTGAACTCCATCCATTATTTGTTGAATTCTTTTATTCTTGTTGTTGATGTGTCACATGAAAATCCGACGTGGTGGGTTATCGTGGTTAAAAAATTACAACTCGACAAAATCATTCAAGTAAAATATTTCATCACTCACCCAACTTACAATATGATCATGATACCTTAATTCGCTTCTCAACGATAACTCATCTTTGAGACGTCGCACTACATCCGCCGGATCTAGTTTCACTCGTTGCTGACATGTTGCATGAAAATTCACGTGGCAAGTTATTATTGCAAAAAAAAAAGTATAACTCATCAAAACCATCCAACTCACCAAAATCATAATATGTGAAACGCAACTTCCACGACCCCATAAAATTCTCTTAAATATCCAATTATCTGTCCTCAATTTTAGCCCAAAAGAAACTTCCCCCTGTACGACTAAATTTGTATATGAAGACATGGTCGATTATTGAGAAAATGTGAGAAGCTACTACTTGTAAAGTCATATCCCCCAATTGTACCATCTACTTGCGTCTCTCTTAATCTCAATCTTCCACTTAGGCAAACTTGTATCCAATCATTTGATGAAGGAAGTATCATCAAACTAAGGGCAAGTCGAGGAACGAAGAACAACAAACACGAACACGACCAAGATGGTATTCTAGTCGTACACTAGCCATTGGAGTTCGATGACATTTTCTTCCTCAAATGATCAAACACACGCCGACAAATATGAAATATTGCAATTAGAGAGACATTGGGCAGATGGTATAATTGGGGGATAAAACTTAACAAATAATAGGTTTTTGCATCATTTTCGACAATCGGCAATATCTCAATACACAATCTAGTTGTACATGTGTGAATTGGGGACTATACATATATGTTCACAGAATTTGGGGACGAACAATTGGGACTTTAAAAAGTTTATGGAGCCGCGAAAGTCCCTTTTTTACATTTGATGATGTTGGTAAGTTGGTTAGTTTGATTGAGTTGTAATTTTTTTAACAGTTGTAACTGGCAACATGGGATTTACCTATGACACATTAATAACTATGGGAATGAAATCTGGCGGATGATGAATGCAATACTTTAGAAAGATGAATGGCCATTGTGAAGCATTTTGAAGTTTAATGAGTAAATTGTGATCATAGTATAAGTTGGATAAGTACAAGAACGTTTTGCTTGAATAGTTTGGTTGAGTTGTAGTTTTTTTAACGATCATAACTACTTTCATGAGATTTTCATTCGATACATTAGTGCTACACTTATCTAGGCCTTTAATTATGGACATTTGGAATTAATTATTGCATAATCTCGTGTATTTATTGTTTGTTAAGTGAAACTCAATGATTGAACGTGAAATGAGAAGAAATGGACGAAAATTGAAGAAAAACGACGATTTCCAAAGTTCCGGGGGGGTCAAAATGCAAATATCCAATAATTGATTCGTACTATAAAATGTGAATTGAAGATATATGGGATCAACTGGATGAGAAGAAAAGGCAGAGGTCTGAAATTGCACGAAAAATGACCAAAATGCCTTGGAGGAAGTTTGCTTGTCCCAAAAACCAAAAAACCATGCGTACGCAAGGGGCTAAGGCCTTGCACACGCAATGCACCACTTTTCACCGCCTATAAGTACAAGACAAAGGCTACCATTCAAGGCATTTCTCTTTACCCTCTCATACCACACAAAATTCATCAAGAAGAAAATGCCAATTCATTATCTTCTACAAGAGAAAATCAACCTAGCAAGGAATTAAATGAAAATTACATCATGAACTTGAAGATTTAGAGATTGGAATTGAAGATTGAGATTTCTTGTATTCATTCACGTTTCAAGTGACATCTTTTTATTATTGTTCTTGTAATACTATAGAAATCATGCTAGGCTAGATTATTGTTTATATTTGATGAAAGATAAAACCTATATTTTTCCTATTTTAAATTCAAAGACTAGCAGTTAGCCCCTGTTAGATGAAAATGAAAATTGAGATTTTAATATAAGTCAAAGTCAACAATTAATTTCAAACTCACTTTTCATCAATTTATATTAAGATGGACTAAAAATCTGATTTTAATTTCCACCAATCAGGAGCTTAGTATATTTTTTATTTTATTGATTAATCTTGCACACTTTGTTGCATTACTTGATTGATTGGGTACTAATTAGGTAATTATTTACTTGTCGTGGTACCGAAAAGTTTACAATAAGTCAGAGCTTTGTAAGATTGACATGTGAGCAATTTATGATAGGAATAACATGTATAACATGTACAATTATATTGATAATCATGTGTTTGAATGTATTACGTTGCTTATAAATTTGCAATAGGAACATGATTGAGGCGTGCTTAAAATGTAACCCCCGAAAATTTTAGAATAAAAATTTATTTGTTTTATATAGTATATTTTAAATATTTTGAAGAAAAAATGAGGATTAAAATGAAATAGATTTTAAACTCCTATCTTATTTTAGCCAAATAATTATGTATTGATAGAGTGATAAAAGTTGATTTTGATATTGATAACCTTTTATGATTTAGATAGAGTTTGATTGCAATCTAAATTTGATAAAGTTTAAAAGTAATCATAATTCTATCTTTTGAAATCAATTCTTAT
>CAIGRL010037764.1:0-11995 GCA_903798325.1 Fraxinus xanthoxyloides
ATACTAATCCTCACCCTCTCTAGTTTATATGGATTTCACTATTTGCATGTTAACATTTCAACAAATAGGGATTCTTCAAATTTTTGATTGCTTAAACCTCCAAGACTTAATTCGGCTAATAATTCCTTATCAAAAGTCAAATTCTCTTAAACAAGTGTTTGGAGTTT
This sequence comes from Fraxinus xanthoxyloides, assembly GCA_903798325.1. Lineage (NCBI taxonomy): Eukaryota > Viridiplantae > Streptophyta > Magnoliopsida > Lamiales > Oleaceae > Fraxinus > Fraxinus xanthoxyloides. The sequence continues at coordinate 168 of CAIGRL010037764.1, forward strand.
AACTTAGGCACATGGTGAGTCTTATACTTCATGCACATGCTTTTTCTGATTTGTTGTTATTTTATTTTCCTTATGTTCTATCCTTTAAACTTTCTAAATGCCTTTGTAGCAAGATCTGAGCCAATGACTCCTAAGTTAGATCACTATATGACATTAAGTTTTAGATACTCTTGCAAACTTAATAACTCGAGTCATAAATGATATGAAGAGACGTCTTACAATAAGGTAATTTGCTCTCCTTTTTTCTACCATAATTAGTATAATGCCCCTCATTAAATGCTCATTCAAAAAAATCATCATCCAACTTAAGACTTTCACCTAATGTATCCCATTGATCTTAAACAATCCACAAGAATTTACACACATGGAATCCCCATTCATATCCATTTTTTTCTCACAATAGAAAAATCGTACCAAACTATGCTAAATTTGGTCTAATGATGTATAATGTAGTAATTTTTGGGTATAGGATCGAAGTTCCACTATTTCAACCTATCAAGCAGATGAGTAAACCAATTACTTGATAATGTCAAACTTAATTCAGTGTGCAAAATAGTATCAAAGCTTACATGAATAAGCATCAATTAATCTAAACATGTAACATATTCACAATTTAGAAACCAACACACGATTTCAAATATATTCATTATTACAAGCATAACCTACCTAACTTACACAAGCACACAATAAACAATAAAAAAAATTATACTGGGTTTTTTTTGTATTTTGTTTATTTTCATTGTATTTTAATAAAGTAATAAACACACAATTAAACAAAAAACTAAAAACTCAATATTTTTCCAACTCCAAACTTAAAGTAGACATTGTCTTCAATGTCTTAAAGGGTAATATAGCAGATATAGGCTTGGGGAAGAAAAGAAGAAAGTACTCCCTAGATTTTCTATATGATATTTGAGGTGTCTTATTGGATTAGTTTATTCCGTTATTCGATAAGATGCCTCCAACTTGATATCTATGTACCTTTTAAAGATGAAAGAAGACAAATTGAAGAGTTAAGAAATGGTTCAAAAGCAATAACGTGTTGTGTATGCTTTTCTTTTAATAGGCTTAATGTAGATATGATGACCCTCTTATTAAAATAGAACATGCCTAAATTAATTAACCTTAATAGAGACTATATGCAATGTAAATACATAAAGCATAATTTCTAAAAGGTTAAGAAATTGGATTGCCTCCCAATTAGCGCTTAATTTAAAGTTAACTAGACTCTGCACCACGATTCCATATGGTGGCTCATATGGAATCTTTTTGGCCTCGCATTCCTTGCAATTTTGAGCCTTACAGATTCTTTTTGCTCTCCAAATTTGAACTCTCCATTTTCATTTCAAAATTTGTGTCTTGTTTGTTTTCCTTGAACTTTTGAAGAAAAATAATGGGAGGCACGCAAGCCTTGATCAGACTTGGTACCTTGGTAGTAGATGTTTCTATACTATCTTCATTCTCAACTGAGGTTGCCATATATTTTTATTCCATTATAGTTTTGATCAATCTCTTTCTGTCCATCTTTTTACTAGTCTTTTATCAGTAATCTCAAGTAATTATACCCCACCCTTTGTAGTAATAGCATGAATGTTTTCCTCCTTCAACTTCTTTTGAAGCCTTTAGGAGAAAGGAAGTTAAGGTACTTTAACTTTTATAGGTGCCCTTGGTGGATTGTTTTCCATCACTCTTAATCTCTTATAGACATCACCTTCTCATTAGGATTTATTATTGATTTCTAGTCAATGATCCTGGTGGATGCTCTACAAGTTACTGAGCTATCTAACCAATTTAAGTTTCCAACTTCTTGATAGATGCTTGCTGATTTTTGAAATTTGTATCGATTTGCTGGAATACTTTGTCAATTTTCTGCATATATTGATAATAGATCTCTCCCCAAACTTGGTCTTTGCTCTTGTTGAGGATTATTTGAACTAAACCCTTGTTGATTGTCAGACCATCTGAGGTTTTAGTGTTGCCTCCAACATGTATTATATGTTTGTCAATAAAGGTTATACTATGGATGGGAACCATTCTGTACGTAGTTTACTTGTTCTTCTGGTGAACCTAGAAATAAGCAATTTTCTGTCACATGATTGGCTTCACAATTCTCACATGGTGCCTAACCATTACTGCATTTGCTCCATGTGTTTGAGTCTTAACCAATAATTTCACTTGCTTTGTCAAAGTAGCTATATGTGCATTAGTAGATGTCATGATATCCAGTTCAAGAATTCCAGCTGCCTTCTTTGGTACCATTCTTTCTAGTGAAAGCATTAAATGTGTAGTGGTAATCAATTCGAATAAATCCGAACATTGTTGAAATAATTTACCAATGATGGATCCATTTGACCTGAGATTTAGCCGATGGGGAAAGTTCGGTATAGAAATATTGCACTTGATTACCTCTATTTATTCCATGGTTTGGACACTTTCTCATTAGCTCCTTGGATCTGTTACACGTTTCATAATAACTATCCCCATCACGTTGCTAGAATTGTTGAGTTTCTAGTTAGATTTTTGCTACATTTGCAGATGGAAAGAATTTATTGTGTAATTTTCTTGTCAGTTCATCCCATGTAGTAAAACTTCCATGAGGCTTAGCATCTAACCACTCCGAATGTGTACTCATCAATGTTTAAGGAAATAAATGCGACTTTGAGAAATCTTGAGCGTAAAAGTGTGTTTGGGTTCTGACAAACATAAAAGTTCTCATAGTTTTGGAGAAATCTTAAGACGTTTGTGTGTTTGGGTTTTCATGAGATACTAGTAGAACTGGAGGGTGTTGCTGGTCAAATTGATACAATTAGCCCATATTTGAAAGTTATTCTTCCCACAATTAGGTTATATAATACTAGAGGGCTCTAATACAGCTTTAGGAGTCAAGAACATTGATACTAACAAATCCCCTTCATCTATCTCAACTTGCTCATGCTGCTGATTGCGTGGTACCGCAACCGTAGTAGTTCCTTGCTCAATTAGCTATATAGGAATGTTTTGATCTCCTGCCATCTGATGCTTCTATTTTTGATTGTCTTGTTTGAGTTTTCATTTGAATGTGCGTTCTATTTGCGGATCAAACGGTTCAAGAAACGACCTTGAGAACGGGACATATAACGAACACTTTTATCTATAAATAAGGAAAAAACTAATCAAATAGCAGTCACAAATAAAATAAACTAAGACTACATGTATATAGTCCTCGACAATGATGTCAAAAACTTGTTGTCGATTTTATATCCCTGCAAGTGTACGATATCGAATAACTAATATAATGGACCTTTGACTCTGGATAATTGTTCTCACAAGAATTATTATTTCTTCCTAGTTTACTATTTCAAACTTTTATCTGATGAAGAATAAACGATGATTTGGTAAGTGACTATATAAATTGTACTAAATAATAACAGTTATCGAAGCACACAAAAATCGAATTAGGGTTTCAAATATGGAAGGGATATTAGGGCTCCCAACTTCATCGATTGATTACCTTTAATTCTTTAATCAATATTCATAACTTAATGTGGTGTTCAATCGAATTCTCATAATGTATTCAATTTACCCCTCTCGAGTTCTTATTGATTATATTTAACTAAGTCAATTCCATATCTCTAAGCGAATCCAGGTAAACATTACCTAAACACATTTAATTTATAAGAATTCATGTAACAATTGCATTAACTAGTGTAAATATTTCTACATTTTGTACTTGTCATCGGATTCTACTATGTGGACTAAATCTAAAACTCAAATCTCTACTCGTAAGAGACTCACAAAATCAGTCAATGAATTAGAGTATTATACTCCATGATTATAATTAGCACATAAACTTTCAAAGAACTAGAATCTTTAAAATAAAATAAAGGGTCTCAATAGATTGCGTTGTTTTGCCCTAACGAAAAATCTTGCTACTCATGATAAATGAAGAAAAACAATGATATTAATTGAGCACATCACGGGATTTTGAATATAGATATAGAGAAGTGGATGAATCATGCACCAAGATAATCTTCTTCCCCAATCAATTTTATAACCCTGGATTTCTCGTTTTGTCTTCTTTGATTTTCTCTCCTATTTTTCAAGTTGTTTCTTTATGTTTATCAATGTGTGGAACTTCCTTGAATGATCTAATGCCTCTTGCCTCATCAAATTCTTCCCAGACGGCGTTTTCTAAAGTTGTATTTATATCTTCTTTAAGTCTGATAAGAGTTTTAGTTGAATTGGACTTTTAAAAAGATGAATTGCACTTGAAGCCCCATTTTGTGTGAGGGGCACCAAGGTCTCTAGGTGTCGTAAATCTGATATTCATCCCAAGAGTAGGAACTTGGGCACAGTCTGTTACTTCAACTCTGCCCATCCTTCAATATTTTATCATAACCTTCTTCTTTGATATCCGATTAAGGCAATTTAAATTGCATTGGAAAGATAACTCAATTGACTACAACTTTATCTGATAAATCTTTTTTCTAATTCAAACGTTTAATATGTCAAAAATGGGTCTCCACCTGTGGCTAAAAATCATGAACTTGTGCGGTTGAAAATTGATTTATGAAAATATCTTGATCATATTTCATCTCTTTCACTGCTTTTTGATCCAATTGACCCCTAGAATTCTCGAATCTTCATCTTGATGTCTGACACAACTTTTGAGCATTTACACTTTAGTCATTGAACTATCTTGCCCTTTTCACCAATTTTCGTTTATTTCTTCCAATTCCACTTCAATTCATCGAGTTTCACCTATCAAACGAAATATACACTAAATTAGGTTGTATTTCACAAAAAAAAAAAACTATGAAATGTCACTATTTAAGGCACTAATAAGTGTATAAAATACACTTATCAAAAATAAATAACAAAAGATTATTGTAATTTTTTCTCTTTATTTTAGTGAAACTTTCATTCCTCTGCCAATTATTTTGTTCCTGAACTTGGGATCAATTACTTCATATTGTGTCATATTATTTTCACGCTTATTATTGGAGCAATTGGTTTTGAAATTGTCCAATATTTTCTTATGTGTTATAACAACTATAATGAGAAATTTTACCCAACTACTCTTTTTTTTTTTTGTCAAGTTTTGATGGTCATTCATTATTTTGATGTAAACAATTTCGTTATTCTTCATTCCAACAAAAATTACTATAGCACTTATTGTCTGTGCCTCCATTTTTCGACAGAAGCAACTATGATTATTGGAAAGTTTGAATACGAGCCTTCCTTAAAGCATTGGATGAGTGTATTTGGATTAGTGTTCATGGTTGTGTCTGCTAAAGAGTTTAGGAGAGTTTCAATGTGTGAGATTGCTAAACTGGGTGGACTGTACCTTCAGCTAGTGTTGCTGGTGTAGTAGACCCACATATATTTCACTTTGGACTAAAGATGATTTAGCTGAGTGTAACTGGAACATTAAGGGTCTTCATGCCCTGTTCATGGTTGTTTCCGCTAAAGAGTTTAGGAGAGTTTCGATGTGTGAGATTGCTAAAGAAGTTTGGGACATCTTAGAAGCCACACACGAAGGAATTAAAACTATTAAAAATTCTAAACTGGAGATAACACCTTTAGGTTTAAGAAATTTGAATGAAGGACGATGAATTGTTCGTAGAATTCTAAGCGAAGTTGAATGATATAGTAAATTCGAGTTTTAACCTAGGTGAAAAGATCCTCGAGTCCAAAATTATTAGAAAAGTCATTAGATCCTTACCGAAAAGGTTTAGACCTAAGATCACGGCGATTGAAAGGACTTAGATGCAGTTAAGATAGAAGACCTCGTATGATCTCTTCAACCAGAGATAAACTCACCATATCTCAACAAAAAAGGTTTAAGTCCATAGCCATGAATGCTATTAGGGAAGAATAAAGTGAGTCAACTAATGATGAGACATTAGGGACGACGAAATAGCTTATTTCGTTAAAAATTTCAAAAGTTAATGAGGAATGGGAGAAAAAGTCAAGAACTAAAAAATGATATCCCTAGTAAATTCTTTCAAGATAAGCATGATAAGAATAATTCTAGGACCTCTAATAAGAAAACCAAGTCTATTAGATGTCGTGTCAGGGTTTTGGTCACTATAGGAATGAATGTTCTAACTTGATAAAGAATTTGAATAAAGAAAGGTATATGGCTAGTGACCTTGAGTGATAATGAATCTGATTCTAGTGGTGAGGATGAACAAACTTTTATGGCTTTCACATCTATAGCTACGATTGAATCTGATAAGGAAAATGAAAATGTTGAGAATGAAGAACGTAGTGAGAATATGAGGAAGATTCTAGGGATGAGACCGATATTCATAAGTCATAACGTGAACTATTTGAGGAGAGTCTTAAAATAAAAAAGTCAATAAGGTTGCACTGAAAAAGGTAAACGAACGCAAAAGAGAAAGAAAAACTCAGGTGACTTTCAGGACTCTACCAAAAATCTGAGTAAGTTAAAACTTGTTCATGAGAACTTAGAAGCCAAACATAAATCATTAACGAGTGATCTTGAAAAACCTCAACTTCATTCTTTCATGAGTGGTACGTTGAAACTCGATAATCTATTAGGGATGAACAAGTAGGAAATAGGCATGGTCTGGATTACGTTCAAAATGGTAATACCTAGTACGTCCAAGATCACGTTCGTCCCAACCACCAACAAAGCTCGGAATATTGTTAATCTTGAACCCAAGGCAAGATTGTCTTAGGATCTAGACCTACTGTCAACGTAGGGTCAATCCTCCTATTTATCGGTAACAAACTTCGAGAAGGTTTGAAACTAGGTTTTTCCCACTTGTCACCATTGTGGTACACTGGGACACACACGACCTAGGTGTCATAAACTCACAACTAGAAGCAAAAGTTGGGATTTCTAGAACAAGGTTGACTTCCTCGCCAATCAAGTTGCCGTTTGACTAAATCATTTATACTGCTAAGAAGGTTTGGGTTAAGGAAAGTGATTTTCCTAGGTCTAATGATCAGTTGAATTGTTATGTTGCCCACGTTGCACTTAAAGCTCAAAATAACTCTATGTGGTATCTTGATAGTGGATTTTCTAGACATATGTATGGTGATAAAGCATTGTTCTCCTCATTCGATGATTGGAATGACGGTATGGTTATTTTTGGAGATGGGGCTACCGCACATATTTTAGGTACAGGTATCGTTAATATATCTGAATTACCTGCTATCTCATACGTACTTTATGTTTTCGGGTTAAAATCTAACTTGTTAAGCGTTAGCCAAATATGTGATGTTGATTTTAAGGTTAGTTTTGTCTAGAAAAGGTGTATTGTGTATGATCCTATTAGTAACGTTGTCCTTGAAGGTGTAAGAACTTTGGACAATTGTTATGAAGTTCTTCCTAATCCGAACTACGTGTGCAGTAATGCCAAGACTGATGTAACTAAACTGTGGCATCAATGCCTTGGTCATATGAACTATAAGAGTTTGTCTAAACTTGCCGAGAAGGAACTTGTTAATGGTTTACCTAAACTTGAAAATATTGATAATACTCTATGTGGTCCATGTCAACAAGATAAACAGATTAGGGTAACTTATAAACAAACTTTTAAAATCTTGATAGGCGCTTGTTTGAATTACTCCATATGGACTTAGTGGGACCATCTATGATCGAGAGTCTGGGTGGTAAACACTATATTTTGGTTGTGGTTGATGATTGCTCTCGATATAATTGGATTGAGCTGTTGACAGAAAAAATTGAGGTGTTCAGTCTTGTCATATTATTGTGCAAAAGGCTTAGGAATGAGAAAGACTTTACCATATCGAGAATTCATAGTGAGCATGGAAAAGAGTTTGAAAACTCTTATCTTGAGAACTTTTGCCTAGAGGAGGGAATCCAGTATGAGTTTTCCTCGCCGATCACTCCACAACAAAATGGGGTTGTTGAGAGGAAAAATCGTGTGCTTCAATAAATAGGTAGAGCCATGCTTTATGGTAAGGGACTAGCTATGCATTTCTGGGTAAAGCCATCAACACTGCGTGTCACATAGTAAACAAGGTTTATCGTAGACCTAAAACTAATATGACACCATATGAGATCTGGAAAGATAAACGGCCTACTGTCATATACTAGTTATGTATCTTAGATTGAGCCTAAGAAAGTTGAAGATGCCCTTGGGATGAATGTTAGGTAAATGCAATGCATGAGGAGCTAAATCAATTTGTAGGAAACAACATATGTGATTTAGGTCCTAGGCCTGATGATTATAATGTTATATTTATTAAGTGGATATTTAAGAATGAAACCGATGATCAAGGTACCATAACTACTCAGGTGAAAGGAGTTGATTTTAATGAAACATTTGCCCCATTAGAATTCTCTTAGTTGTTGCCTACACTTTAGGTTTCAAATTATATCAGATGGATGTCAAGAGTGCTTTCTTGAATGGAATACTTCAAGAAGAAGCATATGTTGAGCAACCTAAAAGATTTATTGACCCAAAATTCCCACATTATGTCTATATGTTGAATAAAGTTTTATATGGTCTTAATCAAGCTCTTAGAGCTTGGAATGATAGACTTACTACATATATCATGGAGCATGGTTTCTCAAGAGTAGGTGCGGATAGAACTCTATTCATCAGACATATTGAGGAAACCATCATCATAGCTCAAATCTATGTCGATGACATCATTTTTTGTTATCCTATTGATTCTCTTGTGATTTTGCTGAATGCATGAAGTAAGAATTTGAGATGAGTACAATTGGAAAATTAAATTACTTTCTAGGTCTCCAAGTTAAACAAATTGATGATGGGTTATTCATATTTCAATCGAAGTATGCAAAAAACCTTGTCAAGCGTTTTGGACTTGACAGCAAGAAACACACTAGAACTCCTGTGAGCAACATGTCAAGTTAGGTCATGATCCTACAGGTAAAAATGTTGATCAGACACTATACAGGAGTATGATAGGTTGTTTACTTTATCTCAACGCTAATAGACTTGACATAACCTTTAGTGTAGTGGTTTGTGCGTGCTTTTAGGCTAATCCCAAGGAATTTCACCTAAGTGTCGTGCGCCATATCATTAGATATGTCAATGGAACCATTGATTATGGGATCTTGTAGTTTCAGGACTCTAATCTTGATCTTACTGGTTATTCCAATGTCAATTGGACTGAAAATATCGATGATAGAAAAAGTACTTTTGCAGGATGTTTTTATGTTGGTGCTAATCTTGTTGCTTGAATGAGTAATAAACAAAATTTTATCTTATTGTCCATGGTAGTGGCTGAGTATATAGCTATAGGAAGTTGCTGTATTCAACTGCTTTGGATGAAGTAGATGTTGAGTGATTATGGAATTGAGTAGGGTACTATGGACTGTCTTTTGTGATAACACTAGTGCCATCAATATTTCTAAAAATCCTGTTCAACACTCTCGAATCAACATATTGATATACGACATCATTTTATTTGAGAACTTGTGGAAACTCATGTTGTTACTCTTGAGCATATCTTTATAGAGAACCAATTAGCTAACATATTTACCGAACCATTAGATGGTCTACGATTTGAATCTCTTAGGATAGCTATTGGTGTTTGTGTGCCTCATTGATTAGTTTCTTTTTAGCATGCTCGTGCTGCATCATTATGTGACATTGATGTACGCATGCATTATACTTGTTTATTTGCTTTCCATGAGAAAATTGATGCATATTTTTTAATATTTATTTATTTATTTTTGTGTGCTTCGTAATTCATGTGTTGTATTAAAAATAAAGAAATGGAATTGAAAACATTTTTGGAAAGGACAAAAAAATATATATATATATATACACATGCGGAACATTGTTTTTACAGCATAAATATATAATGTACTTGATTTTGTTGGTTGTGAGCATGAATGAGTTTAAACGATGAGCTGTAACATAGTTTTCATTGCTAGCTTAGGTTATTTATGGAGTGCTTAGTATATGTCTCTTCATATACCATCTGCACTGCACACACTATGATATTGTAAGTGGGACTCTACCGTGTGCTTGCTATTTGGGATGTCAATCACAATATTATAGAAAAGAACTATCTTTTATGTATATCCTAGTTCCTTTGCTATCACGTAAATATTAAAAGTTGTAAAAATAAAATATGCTAAAATTCAGGGGGAGAAAAGTAATTATCCATACAAAATGAGCTTTTATGTATAGTTTCTAATGTGCTTTACTTGGTTTAACTTTCATAAGTAGATGAACATCCTTATTGGCAGGGATGTTTCACATGTCGTTTTTTACAAAATTAAGGTTTGAAGTCCTATTACCAAAAGATTAGTGATACTTTAAACATACGAGTCACTTATACAATTTACTCCATGTTAACTTGAGTCACGTAGGTGGGAAGGGTTACTGTCCATTGTTCATACTTATGCATGCTAACAACTGCATTTTTGGGTTATTGTATGTTTTTTCTTGATCCGTTGTCATTTTGTGACTAAAAGGGAGTAGTATTTATTTTTGGATGATAGTTTATTTTTGATGATGGAGTAGAAACTTTTGGGTGTATATGATCATTTTTTACTTGACATGATGTATCTAAAGCTTTTGATTCAATGATAATTTCACTAATTGTTAGATTAAGTTTTGATATTTTGTAGTATCAATGTTTCATTTTGGTACAATGGGTTGCATGATATCACGTCTTAATTTAGCTTATGGTATGAAACTGAAATGATTCGTTCATAAGTTTTAACTGTTTGAATTATGTGCTTGAATTGTTTTTACACTTATTACTATTTTACATAAGTTTTACACTGGGTATTGAGTTGTATGTTTCAGGAAACAGGTATACAAAGAAAAAGCACATTTCAATTAAGATAGATAGTATTGGTCATTGAGTCTGTAATTTTTTTACTACTATCTTGACTTTTTAGATTATAGGTTGTCCAAAATGCTGAAGGGGAAGTTTGTTAGGTTTTTTATGTAATTTGCAAGTCTGTGAACAAAATGGACTAAAATTAATAAGTTGTAAAAGAAGGAAAAATGACTGTAATTTAACTAGACTATCGCCATGACTTGGCTCAAGCGTCAGAAACAGTAACATCGTCGACCGCTCGTTGCCTTGCCTTCGCTTGAGCGACAACCTTTGCTCGAGCGAGAGTGTCATCCAGAAAATTTTTAATTCGTTTTTCAAGACTTTTTATTCGACTCATTCATTCCTTAACCTACATATAAATACCAGAAAGTAATTAAATGTTTTGCTTCATGGTTGAACATTGATAAATCATACACTCCATATTCTCTTCATAAATTAGCATTCAACATTCGTACGTGATTCGTTCTGGCAGTGAAAAAACATCAAATCCAGAATCCAAATATCAAACTGATACTTTCTACGCATCTGTTAGAGTTATGAATATCAATGGAAGGTGACCGGAGTTTCAGTCGTTGAATAATGCGGAGTTTTTCGTTGATCCACACGAGATAAACATATTATAAAGTCAGGAGTTCCTGCAGGAGCGCATAGCCTAAGTGGGCTTCGGAAACTACAATTGAGATTTGGCGCAGAAGCACGCAATCCAAGAGAGGCATGGAAATTACAGTCAGAGGGTCAAAAAGTACAAGTGGTTGTCATGTCTGGCGGGCTGTAAGTTCATAATTCGTTTATAATGGATTTCTGACGGCGAAGTAGCCGAAATTTTTACCAATTGGGGTTTTTCCGTTATCATTCTTGGTGTTTATTTATTGTTTTCATATAATTGCGGTAATTCAAAATAGGAAAAATTAGACTTTTGATTAACCATCTAGAAATAATTAACAGTGGCTTGTTGCTAGTTAATTATAAGTTTTTATTCCACATCACCTGTTCACCCCCCTCTAGGTGTAGTTTTGGTC
>CAIGRL010037786.1:0-16608 GCA_903798325.1 Fraxinus xanthoxyloides
TTTTGGAAGAATATATTTTGGAATAGTAGATTGATGGAGAATTAGTGGTTGAAAAAGAATGAAAAGTTATTGATGTGATGAAAAATATGATTTTATTGAAGAATGTGTGGTTGAAAATGAGCAGAAGAATGAGAATGAAAAAAAGGATGTGGAACAAACGGGGGGCTTACAGTTGAATATACGCTTCAAGAAATATTTTAATAAATTAGAGTGTCGTTCACATAGATATTTAAATCTGATCAATGAAGAGTATAACATATTAGCAATTAACTAGCCGAGTTGAGTTATATTTTATAATTCTTTTGAGTGATAATAAAATGCACTTCCCTTCCATTTAAAGGCAATCAATTCAGTTTTAAATTGTTGCAACCCTTTACCTTTGCTTTTGCGCTGATTTCATACGAACAAGGTGATGTTTGAAGGTAGTAGAAATGACTAATGAGAAAAGAAAGTATCCGTTAAACAACGTATTCTCACCCTCATGTGAGGGGGGTGTAGACTCCCACGTACATCTTTTCATGTACGAGTAGAAAATTTCGTTAAATAATTTAACCAATGAAGTACATGAACGAGTTGTACTAGATTTTTATAGTATTTTGTGAGCCGTGATTATAGTGAAATAAATAGGTTTCGAGAACATTTCTCCATAGCTGGACAAAAAATATATATATATATTTAAAAAGGGAATAACATTTGTAATTTGAATGCTAGAATGGGGTATTATAAATTAATATAGACGTATATTACATATATCTATTTGTTTCAAATAAAAAATAGATAAATCTTACAGAGTTTTCAACCGTGGCATAATTAGAGAAAGGAGTCAACATTGTTAATTCAGTGGGTGAAGCGAAAACAATACAGGACTTGACAAGTTTCAGAAGAGACCAAAATCGGATAAGGCTGTACAGAGATTGTGGGACCAAGATTCAAGGTTAGTAACATGTCCCTGTCAGTCATATAGCAGCATTTCTTTCGGTAAGAGAGTATACCAACAACCCCTTAATCTACTTATTAGTGAAAAAAGATGAATTTTTTCTCATATTTCAACAGAGTTCTTCATAATTACTCATCTAGCTCCAAGCTTTTGGTTCTCTGCTCTATCAGGTTCTGTTTGATCCCCTTTTTAAGCACAACGTTTACATTTCATGTTTATTTACTATTCCTGCAGAACCTCTGTTTTTCTTTTCACTTCAAAATTTGGTACCATTTGCGAACTCTCTGTGGAAATTTAATTTGATTTAATAATTTTTTCCCTTAAAATTGGTGAAACATTTTAGTTTTATAATCTGTATTGCGGGGTTTGTTCTTTAATAATTTATATGAATTTATTTTTTTGAAGATTGTGTTTTCATTGTTTTGGATTGTTAAGGGACATGTTCTTATTTTCAGATTACATAGGAGTATGCCTAATTTATTAGTTTCTTTATTATGGTATGAATCAGGATTATATCATGAGTTGTATCATACATACCACTGTTTGTAATTTTTCTTTCTTTTTTTTTTTTTGTGCGCTATTAAATCAACATAACGCCTTATCATTATTTTAAGGGGAGATACTTTACATCAACACATTCAATTTAGCGGTTGGTTTTGTTGTTACAGTCTGCCCATAAGTTTAGTCCTATGAATCTTTTCCCGAGATTGGCTTATTTAGTAGGGAGGAGGGATAGAAATCAACAATCCTAAGGAAGAAAATGAAGTTAAACTGTCGTGTGTATTGCACACCAAACATTCTCAGTATGTACACGATTCAATAATTTCCCCCTTAGAAGTATACGCCTTAGCATTTATCCACAGCTGAATTTGAATTTTGTCCATTTGTGCTTTCTGTTTCAGTAGTGGAGGTCTCATTGCATGTGCAGACGCACATTCAGATGGTGAAAGATCCACTGTTGAACACAATCAAGAGGAACCACAGAAGAAAAGGGTGGTGGTGCTTGGTACGGGATGGGCTGCTACCAGCCTCCTGAAGGATCTGGATGCAAATTATTATGATGTTAAGGTGGTTTCACCAAGAAATTACTTTGCCTTTACCCCTTTGTTACCTAGTGTCACGTGTGGAACAGTTGAGGCACGAAGTATTGTAGAGCCTATCCGAAACATTACAAAAAAGGTAAACAGGGTTTTAAGGTGGAATTTGTTGGGCACGTTCACCCACTCAGAATAGCTGCATATGAAACACTCAATGCATGTTTGGTACATGGACAACACTCAGATTACAATCTTGTTTTTTGTAGCTTTTAGCCCTATCCACTACTGCTTACTAAACATGCTATTGTTTTAGTTGACGCATACATATATTTGGCAGAAATTTTGCTGTCTCTTCAATGTTTAAATTCAATTTTACATGTTTTCAGCTTCTTGATATTTTTTTAAGTTGGGGGTTTCACTAGTTGTATACTTGACCTACTGAAGAATTTTATTCTTGTGTTTCTATCCTTAAACTATTGTTCTAACAGAGAAGTGGGCAAATCCAATTCTGGGAAGCAGAATGCCTCAAGATTGATCCAGCAAACAAAAAAGTTTTCTGCCGTTCCAGTGTTGATGAAAATTTAGCCGGAAATGACAAATTCTCTTTAGAGTATGACTATTTGGTTATAGCAGTTGGAGCCCAAGTAAACACATTTAACACACCTGGTGTCTTGGAGCATTGCCATTTTCTGAAGGTAATCTTCTCATTCACGGAATCAGTGTATAATATCCTTAAATACTATATGACCAGTCATGAAATGGAAACTGATGAAGATAGTGCGCTATCTCATGAGATTATAATGCTTTGTCAATTGTGTCTCTGTAAAAATATTTGTGGAATAGGATTTGACTTTATCAAAAATCAAAAGTTTTTCGTTTTGTGCACCTATAATAGGAGCCTTCCTTTTGTATTTTCTCCATCCCAATTTGAGTGAGAGAGCTTGAGAGAACTATCTTTTGGTGAAACATCGAATTTTTCTTAATCTTGCATAGGATCAACTTTATGATGATTGGAGATTGTGGATTGAGTAATTTGCACTCTTTTATATTCTCTCTTGTTAGATATTGTACAGCCTTTTATATGTGCAATGAAGCAAACACAAAGTCACCCAAACGTGGGAAGTAAAATCGAAGACAAGCACCAAAAAAATAACGAGGTCCGATCTAATCCGATCTACATCCCAGAGCTCCACTGGGCACACAAAACATGTGCTAAGGAATATCAGATCCAACATTTACAAGCCACATTCCCAACAGAGGACAACAACTGACCAAATATACAGAACTATTCATCTGCCAACTGAATCCTCACTCTCGCATCATAAATGGTGAACAATATACACTAACACACCCAAATGCCCACCAAAAGCCCAAATCTAACAAGAGACTTAGAAGGATCATGATGAAAACCCTATTAAGAAGAAGAAAACCAATTAGATAGAATATGGAGAGTTCTGTAAACATGTGTGAGAGAGTCAGACTGTGGGCTGTTTTAAGTCATGTTTTGTCCAGTCTGTCCATGTGGCACTGGCATCAATCCACCCTTTCAGCACTAAGTCTCACTTCACAGGGTCCTAGGCTTCTAATATTTAAGTGCAAAAACATGTTTTAGCTGAACCACAACTTACATCTCCTTTTGATTTCTAGTGAATGGGACATAGGCCTAGTGTCAAACCACGTAAACCTTTGTGTTGTTTGTCTCTTGTATTTTTACCTAAAATCCAAATTCTTGGCCTTGTTGTTTGCAACACTTCTTCTTAAAAGATGTCAAGTGCTTGTACAATATTTTGTTTAACCAAGAAATGATAACATTTCTTTCAGGAAGTAGAGGATGCTCAAAGGATTCGTAGGGCTGTAATAGATTGTTTTGAAAAAGCTGTCCTTCCGGAATTGACTGAAGAAGAACGGAAGACTAATCTCCATTTCGTAATTGTAGGAGGGGGTCCAACTGGTATAGAATTTGCTGCAGAGCTTCATGACTTCCTACATGAAGACTTAGTCAAAATATATCCTCTGGTTACTGATTTAGTGAAAATAACAGTGATCCAATCCGGAGATCATATCTTAAACATGTAAGGATCCCACCCGTATATGTTTTCACATTGTTCTGAGAGCCTGTTTGTCACGCAGTGGATAGAGACTGGACTGTTTAATGAGCAAGATATTTTTTTTTTTTTTTCCTAATTCCAAAAATATTGCCCAGTTTCAATTCTCGTTTCGGACAATAACATGAATAGATTCTACGGAAAAATCACGACTCTTTCAAATAGCAATACTGAAATCATTTTTTGAAATTAAATGCTTATTAAAAAGTATCATGAAATGAGAACTTCAATCTTATACCTGTCTCTGTAGGTTTGATGAAAGAATTAGCTCATTTGCTGAACAGAAGTTTCAACGAGATGGTATTGATGTTTTAACAGGATGTCGTGTAGTAAATGTCTCTGATAAATTGGTCAACATGAAAATCAAATCAACTGGAGAGGACGTTTCTATGCCACATGGGATGGTGTTGTGGTCAACTGGTGTTGGCACTCGGCCAGTTGTGAAGGACTTCATGGAGCAAATTGGCCAGGTATGCTTATTGTGGAATTTATCTATGTACAGCTTTGGAATACACGAAACATGCATATATAAAGACACTGCGGTTACTTTGCTATTGCATAGTTATAATATTTTTTAATCTTTGTCTGAGTGAATATCTAGTTATGATAAGTATTGTTACATCAGCTAGTTTCATATGTGCCCTGTTGTATGAAGGGAAATAGGCGGATTCTGGCAACTGATGAATGGTTGCGTGTAAAAGGATGTGAGGATGTATATGCCCTTGGTGATTGTGCCACTGTAGATCAACGTAAAATCATGGTACGTGAGCTAATTTACTGAGCTTTCTATGCCAGAGGGAATATATTATTTTACCATTTATGTGTTATTTTTCTACCATTGTTTTTAGGAAGATATCTCGACTATATTTAAAGCTGCTGACAAGGATGATTCTGGTATCCTTACTATTGAACAATTCCAAGATGTGGTTGAGGATATCATAATCAGATATCCTCAAGTGGAATTGTATTTGAAAAGCAAGCATTTTTCCAATCTGGCTGATCTGCTAAAAGATTCAGAAGGGAATGAGAAGGACGCAATAGATATTGAAGGTTTTAAGTTAGCACTGTCCCATGTAGATTTGCAAATGAAGAGTCTTCCTGCAACTGCACAAGTACGTTTACTTGGATTCCGCTGTCTCCATATCCCTTATGGAATGTTTGCTAATGTGGATTAGATAGCAGTAGACAGTATTAAATAAGAAAAGTACGTTAGAATTTTGTTCAATGTACTCTTCAGTACAAATGTACAATATAATACTACATATGGAAGATGCACTTGATAGTTAATTTAACCTCTTTAATATCAGGTTGCTGCTCAACAAGGTGCATATCTTTCTAGGTGTTTTAACTTAAAGTCGAAAGGTAAACATGATCCGGAAGGCCCTCGTCGTTTTAGTGGTTCTGGTCGTCATGAATTCCGTCCTTTCCGGTACTCCTTTCTCTCTGCAAGGCTACCCAGCATACTTTTGTCTTCCATAGTTATATGCATAACTCAACCTCCTCATAATTAAGCTGATATAAATGGGACGTATTAATAAAATAATGGAACGTGTAATATATCTCTTTTTGTTCCTCGTGCCGACATGGTTTGGAGTGTCCTTGCTGATCAGCTGATGAGATTAAATTAGCAATTTTACTACTGAATCACCAGAAAAGTTTTATTCCTATATAGATCTCTGTCTGTATGTCTGTCTCTTATTCAGAGAGATGGAAATTTGTTTATACACGAATTGCTGATCTTCTTTTATTTTCTATTTTATGTTTTTCTTGAGATGTCAAAAACTATGATCTTATCGCAAACGTATTTAACAAAGGATCAACCTTGCCCAAATGAAAAGTTAAGGAAGAACTTTTCAAGTAGATAATTGCTAGCTGTATTGTAGGTATTCTATGGTGAATGTTTAGTTTGTTGTTAGTATCTGCATGTTGATGTATTAAAGTCTCTGCTAATCTCGGACTCTTTATTTGAAGAGTAAGAACTGATATCTTAGTAAAGGAATGAGAGAAGTTAGGAATCCTCTTTTCAACTCTGACTCTCCCACTCCAGTCGGTGCTTTTATTTCTGTTACTTCGAAAGTAGCAGCTTCAGCTTCAGCCACTCGAATTTTCTATATTACTTTTTATTTCTCATCAAACGAATGGCAACATCTTCTGGAAATCATAGCTATTCTTAGCAATTCTTAGCATGATATTGGGAAATGAACGTAACATGCCAACCTGTTATTCATATCTTAGAACAGAAAATAGCCGGAAATATATTACCGACACAAATTGTACCTACCAAACATGATTGCAAAACCAATTCGTCCCTATTATTGCACAGAATGAAGTGCATGATCCTGTGCATCATTAATCACAGTAATGACATGTAGACCTACTATTAACGTGTTGCATCAAGGAAACTGCAATGGTCTAAAATGCAAAATAAACAAGAAAATAGTTGACATCAACTTCGCTTCTTTCAACTTTTAATGTCACTTCACAGGACTTGGAGGTATCAGTGGATTTCCCGTCGCTCTGGCATTTTACTGAATTGGATGCACCTTTTATAAGCTAGATTTTTGTCGGTTAAATTCAAATCAATGGTCAAAATGCATGCCACCTCATTACAAAATGTATGCTCCCTCATCATTTGTCATCAAAGGTGTACACATCGCCTGTACAAGTAGCTTAATTCGGTTTTTGCTTTCCCAGTCCCATTAGTGCTAGGCATATTGCCAGTTTTTGTCTTTTATATCATTTGTGTAAGTGGTTTTCACATGTTTAATTTTCTACAATACATCTCCTGGAATCCTTTTTGTAATTATTTGTTTAGGTTGATTTCCGGTGCTTGAATATAAGCCCCCGTTTGTTCCACATTATTTTTNATTCAAATCAATGGTCAAAATGCATGCCACCTCATTACAAAATGTATGCTCCCTCATCATTTGTCATCAAAGGTGTACACATCGCCTGTACAAGTAGCTTAATTCGGTTTTTGCTTTCCCAGTCCCATTAGTGCTAGGCATATTGCCAGTTTTTGTCTTTTATATCATTTGTGTAAGTGGTTTTCACATGTTTAATTTTCTACAATACATCTCCTGGAATCCTTTTTGTAATTATTTGTTTAGGTTGATTTCCGGTGCTTGAATATAAGCCCCCGTTTGTTCCACATTATTTTTTTCATTCTCATTCTTCTACTAATTTTCAACCACACATTTTTCATTAAAATAATATATTCCATCACATCAATAACTTTTCCTTTTTTTTCAACCACATATCACTTCAAAAAAATGCATTCTCCCATTTTAATATGCACCAAACACACTCTAAATTGGTTTCCTGATGTTAATTGCATCAACTAATGAAACTTATTGTAAAATTGTTGTTTAAATATCCACCAGAATTTTTGAATTTCACCGAGAAATTATCAATAAGTAGCATGTACTAGATATTTTATTTCCTGAGCCTGTAAAGCATCTAAAAATTACTGCCAGGATTTAACCATGACATAAAAATTGCGGAGGGGTATGGAAGGACTTCGCCTGTTTCATATGCTACTTGATAAATTATTGCCTCGTTAGCCTGTTACGAGTAGATTGGGTTCTTGATAGCCATTAGGCATTATGTATTGAAAATGCTCCTTTCTGTACAGCATAATGCTTTGGTACATGCGTGAAATTTTTGATACAGCAGCTTCTCTGCTACCAGGTACAGGCATTTCGGGCAATTTGCGCCCGTTGGTGGGGAGCAAGCAGCAGCAGAACTGCCGGGAGATTGGGTTTCAATGGGCCATAGCACGCAATGGCTCTGGTATTCTGTATATGCAAGGTGAGAACTTGGTTCAATAACATTATTTTCTATTGAGCATGTGATGGTTATGTCAATCTCACAATATGATCTGATTTTTTCTTTACACACAGCAAGCAAGTTAGCTGGCGCACGAGAGTATTAGTAGTAAGTGATTGGACGAGGAGATTCATTTTCGGGAGAGATTCAAGCCGTATCTGAGGCAAAGACGTGAATGTTCCGAAGTACATGTCATTATTCTAATGCCCCCTTCACTGTGTATCCTTCCACAGTTTGATACGAGCAGTGTTCTTCATAGGACTTGCATTATTTATTTTGCATCTTCGTTTGTTTGTTACATAAAAGTTGAGAGTGAAACTGGTGTAGCTTCATGAACATGTTCGAGACTATCTACAAAATCAACCGGGTAACTGTGTGAGTGAGTTTTATTCGAGAGTGAAAGATCTAACAGACTCCATGGCACAAGGCTATACACCATCTGAAAAGGGCTAAAACCCATTCTCCTTTAGTTAGCATGACTGTGTGCAAACTCGGTATTTGATCCCCACGACTTCACATTTTGTCCTATCAAGTAGTGCAACAAGTCCCTGACTAGTAGGGACATTTTAAATTCAAGGATTTTCTCAGTCATGCACAAAATGTGAAATGATGTTATTCATAATCAGTGACTGAATTAGTCATTTTACGTGACAATGGTAGCTTGTTATTTGGGGTATTAATTTCATGTAATTTTGTTGTCTCAAATCAAGAGTTGTAATATAAGATGACTGCTATGGTCGCTGGTTATGAATAACATTATTTTTACTAAAAGCGAGATTGCCCCCAAGAAAATCTGAGAATATCAACCTTAAAAGCTAGAGTGCATATATAATCCGCATCATTCACGTGGTCTACCTAATTTTCTTTAGACAAGTTTAGATATTGCAGATGAATATTTATTGATACATCTAGTTAAAATACACTTTGCTTTCCAAATGAAAGACATTCAAGAACTAGTACATAATAATAATAGCATACTGTTTTGTCACGAAACTTGTTTTGAATAATTTTAGTTGATAAATTGGTGTAGGAAAAAGTGAATGCATATTTTACGGACAACATTCTTATCGACTCTTAAGTTTATTTGTAAATAACATGAAGAAAATAACAAAGAGTTGATTTGTATGAATAATGAGAGTTTTAACAAAAGTTTGAGAGTCGATTCTAGAAACAAAAATTCAATCATGAAGAGGGCAGGAAGGAAACTATACCAGAAAGGATTTCACCGAGGCATGTAGTAGTAGGAGAAGGCACAAGTATGCTTTCTCAATGTCATTACACATTAAAACGAAAAGCTTATGACAATCATAATCCCCTATTAAAGAAAATCAAGAACTAATATCTCAGAGTATTACTTCAGAAGAGGCAAAACTGTGCTGTAATATGTGAGTGAGAATTTAAGGATAATTTTTTAACCTCTTTTTGTTGTTCCCTTTAGTTTTCTTCAGTTTCTTCTTCTGCAAAACTCAAGGCTTGACAAACTGATGGCTCCACTTCCTCATCATTGCAGAAGTAAGATTTTTTCCCAATCAGTTCAACCACTCTTTTCGCAGGGCCGGAATCCCGGGGGGTCTCATTGATGCACTGAGAAATCCTAATCCTTGGAAGCAAATCAAGTACAACAGTAGTAGACCGTGGGGAATTCTCACCCTCCACCAAACTACTATGAACAACAACTTCACTCGGAATTTCCCATCGCTTTTTCACCCGACTTTCAATGCTTAAATTCTTGTCATCTATGAAAGTTACACGTGATTTCCCGGCTGATAGAGAGCGCTTCTTATCACCCCCATTCTCAGCCTTACCATTCTCTGGCAAGGATCGCTTTCTCATTTCGGAGGTAGGATTTGTGCTCTGATTATACCGGCTCGCCACAACTCTCCCTGTCCTTAATGGCTTAGCAGGAACGGACTTCTCGCCATCTCTGAACAATTTCTTGGGCTGAACTGAACTTA
Organism: Fraxinus xanthoxyloides; assembly: GCA_903798325.1. Lineage (NCBI taxonomy): Eukaryota > Viridiplantae > Streptophyta > Magnoliopsida > Lamiales > Oleaceae > Fraxinus > Fraxinus xanthoxyloides. The sequence goes on from CAIGRL010037786.1 coordinate 9,863, forward strand.
CCATGCGATCCTCTTTCTTCACAGCCTTCTTGGATACAATTGTAGTAACAGCCTGTCTTGATAAAACCCGAGAATTTGCAATAGTTTTTCTTGAATCAGGGCTAACACTTGAACTTTTCCCCCTTTCTTTACTCATAACTTTCCCTTCATCAATATCTTGTAACTTCCAGAAACAAGATTTTCGTCTACTCTGTGAAGGCTGAACAGGGGTGATCATTCCAAATTTTTGAGATTTTGCGAATCCAAAAATCTCAGAAGGCCCCATACTCATCCCCCTTCGCGCTTCAGCAACAATTTTTGCAGGTTCCAAATTAAGCCCCTTACTCTGTATAGACTGAACAGGTGTTATCCTTTCTTGCTTGCCCAATTTCCGGGATTTTGCAGATCCAGAGATATCAGAAGGCCCCATACTCATTCCCCTTCGTGCTCCTGCAAAAATTTCTGCAGGTCCTAAACTAAGCCCCTTCCTCTGAACCCCTGTTCTTGCTCTTATTGATGAAGTTTGTCCAATCTCTTTCTTCTCTTCCTCATTTTTAACACACTGTTTCGGTTCCATAAACTTCGCCTGGATTACTCTTCCTCTTTTTTCCACAGTTTTTACACTTCTCTCAGACTTTTCCAGTTTCAAAGCCTCTAATCTTGAAGTCAATCTTTTAATTTCCATCTCAATCTCCTCAATTTCGTCATCAAAACTCTTCAAATCCACCTTTTTTTCAAAACCCTGTTTCGAAATTCCTCTAGTTTTCGAAATCTCCGGAGCCCCATTAGAATTTACCGGCTTGAAGGGTGTCACCACAGATCTGAGAGAAGAAGAAACAGAAGAAATTGGGTTCTCAAACAGAGGACCCTCATTCTCTTTGCTCGAAGAATTCGAGATGAGCGACTCTGTTGAATTCAACAAAATGGGCTTCGAAGGACTCCAAGAAGGCTTATTCCCAGAAAATTCTTTAAGATCTCCGTTATCAAAGGCGGCATTGTTCCATATCTGAAGATCAGTAGTAGTCACTCCTTCTTTATATTGCAAAACACTCATCTTCCCTCAAATCAAATTCAAGAATATTCTGTAAAACAAAAATAAAATGTTGGGTTGATAAACCTTGGAGGGTTCTCAGATTTTATAGAGGGACAAAATTGTATGGGTACCTTATGGAAAATGTTTATATATTTTTTGAGATTTTTGACCGTTGGAGAAACTAAACGTTGGGATAGTTTGCTCAATCGTGGCCGTTGCTTAATAAACGGCTATTATAGACGCTCCGATATGACTTAAAAATGTTAATTTTCGTGAAATTTAGTATTTCAGTGATTCATGACAGCTTAGTAGCATACGCTCCTAATTTTTGTTGTACACTGTTTGAATGATGCAAATATTGTGCATTGAGTCGATGCAATCTATTATGTTTGATTTATCAATTTCTAATTATAATGTGATTAAACATTAAATCATAGTTTAAAAAATGGTTTTATTGATTTTAAATACATCATTGAATTATTGTAAAATATAAATATCAGCCCTTGTTTGACAGCTATTCTTTTCAAACTCTTTTTTTTTTTATCTATTCATTTTTAATCACACATTCACTAATAAAATATTCTATACATAAACTCAAAACATTTGTTTGTTAATTTTTAAACCTGTTAGAATTTAAGTGTGATCTGAATTCTTTATTGAAGTAATAAAAGAATTCTAATTGAAGTGCGCGTCAAGAAGAATTCAATTCGAAATTCTATTGGAGTATTATGTCAAGTTAAAGTTCTATTTTGAAAGCCCATTGGGAGTTGGAATTTATTTTGGACTAGATTTTTCTTGGTATCATACTTCATCAACAACTTTACTATGAGGGTTTGGACATTCCCTACATGTTCCCTATAAATATTAGACTCTTCTATACAATTCTAAAGTGTAAGAAAATAGATTGCTAGAATTATGAGATTCATTGTAATTTTCTCTCTTCTTTATTATTCTTGAGTTAATAAAATCTTTCAATTCCTCTAATATATTTATTGTCTTTATTATTCTTTTACTTGATCTAATACTTCATTATTTGCCATATAACTTCAACAATTCATTCCGGTAGTTGGTTTCATATCAATTGGTATCGAGTGATATATGATCTTTGAATTCTCGGAGATTTTGGGCATAATTAACACAGCAAATGGTATTAGATCGTCAGGTTCACCAATTCTGCAAGAGCGCAGAGTTTTATTTGTTCGAGGTTTTTTTGTTCGTGATTGCTTCTAGAAGTATGCAATTTTCCTTTTAGATCAAAGCACTGGATTTTTTTAATGAGTGCAGTACTCGCACAAAAGGAATTAGATGATCCGTTGCTGAGAGTTGACAAAATTCCCGCAACTTTGACCGTAGAGGAGAAATTACGGAAGGATAAGATGACAGTTTCTCACATTCATCTTCATCTATCGAATATCATTCTTCATGACGTTTTGAAAGAGGTTTCAGCAGCTGCTCTTGGTTGAAGTTGATGCAATTGTGCATGACAAAAATTCTAACAAACAAGTTGAACATTAAGCAGTGTTTATATTCTCATCGAATAGCAAAAGGATGATCATTGAAAGATCACTTGTTTGTATTTAAAGGGATCATCGCTGATTTGGAAACTTTGGAAGTAGAGTATGATAAAAAAGATTTTGCATTAAACATATTGTGGTTGTTTCTCGCTTCGTTTTTTTCATTTAGAGACACGATCTTGTATAGTCGTAATACTCTTACTATAGATGAGGTGTATAATACTTTGTTTTCAAAAAAGAAGATGAAACATTGTTTCAGAGGCCAGAGATGGAGAAGGCACTGTTGTTCATGGTGGTTCTAGAAGGGACAGATTGAAATTTAAGTTCAGTAATCAGATTTTTAATTTCTGCAAGAAAAATGGGCACTTGAGGGAGGATTGCTACAAATTGCAAAATAAAGAAAAGTTGGTTACAAGTTGATATGTGAAACAATCAGAGACTTCAGGTGAAACATACCTCGTGCGAGAACAATGTAAGTGAGGGAGATCTCTTGGTCATTTCTAACATCGAGTCTAAACCAGATGAGGATTAGATTCTGAATTCAATGTGTGTATTTCATGTGTTCTAATAAAAACTTGTTTACTACATATAAAACCATTTTCAAAAGTGTCGTGGTTATGGGAGACAACACGCTTTGTCGGGTTGTTGGAATTGGTACGGTCAGATTGAAGATATTGGATGGGACAACTAGAACACTTGACCAAGTTCGACATGTTCCGGATTTGAAGAAGAATCTCCTCGCGTTGTCTATCCTTAGTTTAAATGGTAATGAGTTCTTTGGTGGATGTGGAGTTTTGAAAGTTTGTAAGGCTGCCCATATTTTATTGGAGGGATGAAAAATGTCTCAGTTATACATCTTGCAGGGTCGTGTAGAATTTACAAGAGTCAATTAACACATGTTTAGTACCGTGGTGGATATTCAGTTTGGTACAATACCTTTAAGAGCTTGAAATGGTCGGATTTGAAGAATACTCTTTAGTGGAGTTCAGGAGATATGGATAATATCGCTTTGCTACCATCACATGCAGTGCTATTGTATTCAATTTCTAGGGACGAACCCAGTTGTAAAAGGTATGTGAATGTTGATTTTGTTGACCATGCTTTCAGTATAGTAGAAAGTGTACAATCTAGTAAGGGTTCTTTAAAAACATTTGGGTTTGATTCTACTTTGGGGTGTGTTATAGTACAATTTGGTGAATTTGAAAATCATTATGATCTTTTTTAGAATCTGAGATAATTTTGCAAAGCAATGCTTGAATTTATTGGAAGATGTGGAGTATTTTGTGTTGGTTGGAGAAATAAGTTTTGGTTATTGTTGAAGAGTCTGTTCATTCCTTGCGCATGAATTTTTTTCTCCAAGTGGAGAATCTTTTGGAGTTTTATTCCTTGCAGTGGAATTCAATTGAGTGCATTAAAGACTTGTATATAGAAGATCTCTTCTCCTCCGCCCGTGATTTTTTCTCGTATTGGATTTTCACGTAAATTTTGGTGTTTATTTTCTTCTTGTTTATTTCATTATCGTCATTATTTTGTAATCTAAATTTATGATGACAGTGGTATCAGAGCGAAGTTGATTGTTTCGTATGAAAACAATGAAGTATGAAATCCCACTGTTGGATAGAAACACGAGATTTACCTTGTGACAAGTCAAGATGCTAGCAATTTTAGCGCATATGGATTTGGAGAAAGCCTTGTTTGGATGAAGGATGAAAAGCAATGTAGGGATCGTAAAGCACAATCTCAAATTATCTATATCTTTTAAATCAAATTCTTTAGTATGTTCTAAATGAGAGAAGTGTCATTACATTGTGGTTGAAGTTGGAGCAACTTTGCGTGACAAAGAGCTTGACCAGTAAGCTACACTTGAAATAGCACATGTATTTTCACTGGATGTTTGAATGTGCGTCATTGGATGATCACTTAACTATATTCAAAGAAATCATAGTCGATTTGGAAACATTGAAAGTTAAGTATAACGAGGAGGATTTGGCATTGGTGTTGTTGTATTCTCTGCCATCATCATATGGGAATCTTGGAAGAAATATGAGGGTATATCGAAATCTAAACATGTTGAGAAGACATGTCACTATTGTAAGAAGAATTGGCATATTAGAGCCGATTTCTATGCTTTGAAGAACATAAATAAAGCTGCTGGTGCCATTGAGAAATGAAATCAACCTGTTAATTTAGTGGATGCTGATGTTGTGGAAGATGAGCAAAGTGAATGAGAGTTTCTTGTGATTTCTAACATGGATTCCAAACTATATGAGGAATAAATTCTTGACTCGACTTGCAATTTTCATATGTATTCTAATAGAGACTAATTTTCAACATATGAAGGAGTTTCGAATGATATAGTTATTATGAAAAACAATGCGCCTTGCAAAATTGTCGGAGTTGGTACAGTCAGAATCAGAATATTCGATGAGACTATCAAAACGCTTACAGATGTAAGGCATGTTCCAAAACTGAAATGGAATAAAAGATCTATAAAATTGTACATTTTTCATGGTTCCAGAGTAAGTGAGGATGCAACGGTTTCTACTTCTCCTTTGACAGATGATGAAATTACAAAACTTTGACACATACGACTCAAGCATATGAGTGAGAATGATATGACAGAGCTGAGTAGAAGATGACTTTTTGATGGGCAGAATATCAGCAAAATAATTTTTTGTGAGCATTGTGTCTTTGAGAAATAGAAGAGAGTCAGATTCAAGAAAGAAAGACACAATATGAAGGGAACACTTGAATTATCCATTAGGATCTTTGGAGGGACGGGCCATGGTACCATCAAAAGGAGACCATTATTACTTGTTGACAATGATTGATGATTTCTTCAGGAAATTTTGGGTAATCTTCTTGAAGTAGAACATTGATGTGTTTGAGACCTTCAAGGATTGAGAAATATTAGTAAAAATGTAAACTTGAAAGCAAGTTAAACGTTTACGCACACATAATGGGTTAGAGTTTTGTTTCGATGAATTCAATACTTCTGCAGGGTTAAAGGCATCTTGAGACACTTGACAATGCTTGGAACTCCTCGACAGAATGATGTAGTAGAACGGATGAATAAAACTTTAATGAAAAAGATTCATTGTATTATTTTAAATTCTAAGTTATCTAAGACTTTTTGGACTGAAGCTGCTACTACAACTTGTTTTCTAATTAATTGCTCACCCTCAGCTGCCATTGATAAAAAGATACCAGAAGAGATACAATCTGGTAAACTTTCTTGTTATTCTAATTTGAATATTTTTGGGTGTCCTTATGTTTATGTGGATAATGGGAAGTTGGAGACTAGGTCTAGAAAGTACATCTTTCTTGAATATAAATCAAGTATGAAAGGGTATTATTTGTGGTGTCCTGAGACTAGAAAGATGGTTGTTAGTAGGGATGTAGTATTTGATAAACTTGTTATGGTTGGTGGTGTCCTAAGAATCATTCAACTCTGGTAGATTGGAATTTGGTTCAGATGAATAATCAAAGGTTGCAAAATAATATAATACATGTTTCCTTTCAGTTCGGAGTTAACAGACAATAATATCTTGTTTACTTGCCTACACCATCAGCACCACAATATGCAATAGTTAAGGATAGACCTCTACAGAAGTATGGGAAATCAAATTTGGTAGCTTATATATTGAGTGTAGTTGAAGACATTAGTTCTACTGATGAGCCTGATGTATATTTACAGGCAGTCAATTGTAGTGATTCTAGAGAATGGATGATTGCTATTTAAGAGGAGATAGAATTATTGAGCAAAAATAAAATTTGAGACTCGATGAAATAACCTAAATGTAAAAAGGTTGTTCGCTGCAAATGAGTATTCAAAAGAAAGGAAGGCACGTCAGGGATTGAAAATTTTAGATATAAGGCTAGATTAATGACAAATGGTTACAATCAGATACCGAGTGTTGACTTTACAGATGTGTTTTCACCAATTGTAAAGCATAATTCCATTTGGGTTTTCCTTAGAGTGGTGTCTAAGAATGACTTGAAGTTTGAGCAGATTGATCAATGACAACATTCTTACACGAAGAATTTGAGGTGAGTATCTACATGTAACAACCTGAGGGGTTCACAGTCTCTGTGAAAGAAGACTGTGTGCTTTTTGAAGAAATCCGTGTATGGACTAAAGCAGTCACAGAGGTAGTGGTGTAAGAGATTTGATTTATTCATGACTACTCATGGTTTCTTCAGATATAATTATAATAGTT
>CAIGRL010037800.1:0-10199 GCA_903798325.1 Fraxinus xanthoxyloides
TTTTTTTTTTTTTTTATTGATTTTCTATCTAAATGCTACTGTGGACGCGCACAATCTGCAATTGAATGACGTGGTATACTTGTTAAGGTTGATTACGCGGTTTTTGATTTGTAATTTTGCGAAAAAATTCAATAGAATACTCCCACCGGGATCTGTTTGCTGGGTTACACAATCATCTGTTTATGTTCTAAGTAACTTCTGAATTTACAGATCATTTGGCAACCATATTTCTTTTTAATGGTATTTGAAATTTTGAGCTCCTGCTATGTATGGCTTTACAGTGGATGAAATCCTTTCCTTGAAACGCCAGTAAAATTAGAACCAAAACTGAAAACTGAGAAACATAATGTATTTTCTCTAGCCTGTTTGAGCACCATTTTTGGTGTAGACTGCGTTTTGAAATGGTAGATTGATGGAGAACGCGTGGTTAAAAAAATAAAGAAAAAATTTGGGTTTGCTTGTAACATTATTTTATTGAAGAATATGTGGTTGAAAAGAAGAGATAAATATATATTTTGGAAAAAATGGGACAACTTTTTTCCAGGTTCCATGTCCTTGACTTTAAAGGTTAGACATTTGCCACATTTCCAATTTGGAGTCTTGGACTTGTATCTCTCATGGTACTTACCACTAAGTCTATTTNTAACTCAAACTTGACCTTTTCTCCCCGAGTGTGTCGTAAATTGGACCCATTCAATACTTTGCAAATTAAGGGTGTGTTTGAGCCACATTATTTTGGAAGAATGTATTTTGAAATGGTAGATTGATGGAGAACGCGTGGTTAAAAAAATAAAGAAAAAATTTGGGTTTGCTTGTAACATTATTTTATTGAAGAATATGTGGTTGAAAAGAAGAGATAAATATATATTTTGGAAAAAATGGGACAACTTTTTTCCAGGTTCCATGTCCTTGACTTTAAAGGTTAGACATTTGCCACATTTCCAATTTGGAGTCTTGGACTTGTATCTCTCATGGTACTTACCACTAAGTCTATTTAACTACTTCAACTAGTGTCGTCACATGAAAGTGAGCTCGGTCTGCAGATGATCTTGACCTGTTTAAATTGTTCAACATTTGCAGGAGTATCCAGATTATGTTGCCTACAGCCCTCCAAAGTTTTTCTGTGATGATTGGTTGAATCTGTATCTTGACAAGTACACAATGCATAATGACCCTGACACTTGCCAAAACAGAAATGAAATTATGTGCTCTGACTATCGTTTTGTGTGCATGGGAGCAAAAGGTTTGAGCGTAGATGCAATGAAACATTTTTTGTAAGACGATGATATCATAGTGGATGATTCTTCTTACAAACTGGACGAAGTTGATGTTTATAACTGGTCTACGTGAAAATAACGTGATGCTTTTGATTTCACTTGCAGGTACATGGACACCACTTCATGCTGATGTTTTCAGGTCATACAGTTGGTCAGCTAATGTGTGTGGCAGGAAACAATGGTATTTTCTGCCTCCAAGTCAGTATCACCTTTTGTTTGACAGGTATAGTTACATTTTCTTGCAATTGCATGAGTTGCTGAGCTGATGACAGTTGGTGTTTTCAGATGAAATGGAAGTGAAGAAAATGAAAGGTTTAAATAAAATGGGAAGGAAATGGAGGGATATTAGCTTTCCATTAACTTTGTTTGAAATAGCTGAAGAAACATAGTAAGCTTGTGCCCTACATGTTGAAAACCATATATCTCCTTCTCCTTTCTTTACCATCTCTTATATTTATCCAAAGACATGCATGATCAATCCTCCTACTTGTTTCTTTTCAGTCTCCCCATTTCTTTACTTGAAACTCTGTCTTAAAGGTGAATGAAATTGTATATTGCTGAAGGGATTCTTTGGGAGAAAATTAAACATAGCTGAAAATCCTCTATACATTTTCCGGTGTAAACCATAAAAGACAGTGACGTGGTAAGGGATGGTATACTATATCCAATTCTAAAATGACAAATGGTTGTACGGCTCGTCATTTTGGGCATGAATATCCAGGAAATCATCATAATCTATGAGTGGCTTTGGAAATTCGTTATCATTTAGTTAAACCAAATGACCAGGCTACTCAACTACGTATCTAACATATCTCGAACTTGTGCTAGACCAATATAGTGCACTCCCATGACTCCATAGGTGGTAGAGGATGAATACCCATATCAATTTACTGCCTTCCCTTCTACTTGATACATAAAACAGAAGTCAATATAATCTCACCTAGGTTTGAATAAATATTTTGGTAGTATTAAAAAAAGGTATCATGGTAGTATGAATTTGCACCTCTCATTTTGGAAATGCAAGCATACACCTGTGCAGTTTTAGGAATGTTGTCAGTTGCTGCATCTTTCTTAGTCGGTGTTGTTTTCATGGTTAAAATAAGATTTATGCTTTTAAATGTCATTCAGGCATATGAAGTCTTCTGTGTACAACATCTTTGAGGAAGTCTACAAATCGAATTTCACTGGTTTAGAGGAGGTACTTTCGAGTTGAGAAATATTCACTTATCTGGTTCTAGTTTTTATTTTATCCAATCTAGAATTTGTCATATGTCGAATTTCTTTCTTTCTACCAATGCAGGCTATCTGGTGGGAATGCACTCAGGAGAAAAACGAAATAATCTTTGTCCCCAGTGGTTGGTATCATCAAGTTCATAATCTGGTATCCTTGAATTACACTGTCTTTGGATTTCTTTCTTTATAAATTCTTTTCCTCCAAAACTCCCAAAACAGCTGAAGTTAATTCTGAGAGAACTTGCCAAGTGAATCTGAAAAATTTTCTTATGTGCAATCATTATCCTCCAATCTATGATGCACCGACACGGATACGTGTATCCGACACGATACGTATCGGATAAGCCGACACGCGATTTTTAAAAAAAGTACAGACACGACATGTCATCGACACGTTGATTAAATTTTTAAAAATTCGTATAAATTTAGTTTTATACTTTTTATTAATTTTTTTTGTTGAAATCTGTCGGACACGGACACGCTACCCTAATTGAAGTGTCTTTGCTACAAAGCGGCTCCAACTCAAAAGAAACTTTGGTTGTATCGAAATTTATGTAAATGATTGCTAAGGAACCTTCCGTATATTACAAACAGTGGAAAAATTTCCTTTATGTACAAGTTAAAATAGCTAGAAGGCTTTTTTGCTGCAAAGTTGTACATATGCCTTTCATGATTTAAGTTACCAGGTTGCATTCAAACCATCTTGGGCTTGCGAAAAATGAGATTGAAGCAAAACAGACAGCATAATGAGAGAGACATTTTTTCAGCTCTTTATTTCGTGAAGTCTTGTGCACTTGCATATTGTCTTCATAGTATATTTTAGGAATACATAGAAAACCTCTTTAATAAAAAATAAAACTTAGTCTCTTTGATTTAGAATATAATAATTATTGTTAGGAACACAGAAAATTACAGAATTCATCAATGGGTATGGGTTGGATGTCTCATGCCAAGAGTCGACAGATATCATACAAATCTATCTCGGTATGCTATGATGCACTGACATGGATATGTGTGTCCAATACGATACATATCAGATACATTGACAAACAATTTTTCAAAAAAAAAACACTGATACGATACGTCATCGACACGATTAAATTCTTTAAAAAAATTCATTTACATAGTATAAATTTAATTTTGTACTTGTCATTAATTGTTCATGTTGTAATGTTTTAAATATGAGTACGTACTTGTTATTTAATAATAATTTTAAGTTAAAAATATATAATTTTTTTATAAAGAAAAATGACTATTATAGAGTGTTCGATGAATGTCGGTCATGTCGTCCTAGTTGAAGTTTCCGTGCTACTGAGATGGTATGGAAGACATGCAGATGATGGTTGATGGAATTCTTTTCTAGACCCTAAGTTTGGAAGTTTTCTTGGTTCTTTAGGGCCTATGTGTGACATCGAAGTATGAAATGGTAGACAGTCAAACACACATTGATCCATAATCATCCTTAGAGCTAGTTGTACGAATGTGCACATTTCCACCCTGCATGGTGTTATTGACACATGGAGTCAATATATAGGTTTTAGATTGATATTGAGTTATGATGCACCGATACGGATACGTGTATCTGAAATGACACATATCTGATACTTCAACACGTAATTTTTCAAAAAAAAAAAACACTAATACGATACGTTGATTTATTTATTTTTTTTAAAAATCCACTTATATAGTATAAATTTAATATTTCTGTTGTTATTAATTTTTCTTGTTGAAATGTTTTAAATATGAGTACGTACTTGTTATTTAATAATAAGTTTAAGTTAAAAATATATGATATTTTTTATGAAGAAAGAAAAATGACTATTATAGTGTGTCCAAAGAGTGTCAGTATTCGACACGTGTCGAACACAGACACGCCACCCAAATTAAAGTGTCCATGCTTCAGAGAATTATTGAGGAAGCATTTCATTCCTTCTATAATTCATAAAATGCTAAAATATGTCTGCAAAATTTTACTTAAGTTAGAATTGACTAACTTTCTGATGCAAGAACATGAAATGTCTCCTCATTTACATTCTGTCCCTAAGACATGACTAGAATAAGGTGTGTATAACATTCATATCTTGGCTCAAACTTGTGGTGCAGGCTCTACTGAGTGTTGCTGAATGAGTATCCTTTAACTACTAAGCTGCAAACTTTTGTACAAAAGCAGAATTAAGCTCCGTGGTCTATATCCTAGGAATTTTCTCTGTTTTTTCACTGTGACATCTGTTTAAGATGAGATCTTATTTGTACTTACTAGCATTAGCAAATATTAACTGAGATATATCTCTGGATCATTGCTATGACTAACTATTATGCATTGCAATCACATAATGGAAGCCTACAACATTTTACAGTTGGGAGAAGGCTGAGTTGACTTGGACTGGATAAGTTATGATTTGTCATTAGGTTGATAAAATCATTAAATGTTGACTACAAGGAAGGAAAAATGTAGTTGACATCTCATTCTACTAAAAAATAGTCAACTTGAGTAGAAAATGTGACCGTGTTTGAGTTTTTATGCATATCATGCATCAAGTATTTAACTTTACATGTAAATGTTTGTATTGCACCCTTCAAACACCTAGATATTTGATGCAAATTTTGTGAATGGATCATAATTTTCAGGAAGATACAATATCAATAAATCACAACTGGTTCAATGGCCACAATATTTCTTGGGTGGTAAGTAAAGTGAATGCAAATGCTATGATGGAGACAAGCCTTATAATAATCAAGGATTAAAGCCATTAAGTTACATTCTTATTTCATTTCATCAGTGGGATTTGCTTTTGAGAGAGTATCATGAGGCGAGGGAGTATATTGAAGACATCAAGGACATATGTGATGATTTTGAGGGGCTCTGCCAGCGAAATCTTGCAGCTAATGCAGGTATACCGTATTCCTTACTGCTTGGTAATATTTTTCTGTAGTACTAGAAAAGATATCCTCTAGAAAGTTTCTTTGCCTCAACCCATCAAAAAATGGTACTAGATAACTAGTTTTTAATTCCCATGATTTTCTAGTATCACCTTTCAGTATGATGCTGATTGGCCTGTAGTATTCATGCCATTTTCACGCAATAACCATATGATGCAGTCGGTGATTAGATCCTTTTATATAAATCTTGGCTAATTAAAGTCCAAACATATAAAATGGTACACAGTCCATACATCTACTAGAGAAGAAACTATTTGTTGTATCTCTGTATAAAGGTGACCTGGGTTCTGAAAAGGGAACACAAACCGCCTGCTAGACTTGTAATGTCATCATATATGACATTTTTTATATACGATTGGAATTCATGGTAATGATTGATCCTGGAATTCACTGATGTAGGCCAAGTAATATCGGATTTAGTCATGTTAGATTGTTGGTCATAGCTGACAACATGAGTTTGGATTATTGGAGTATAAAGTTAGCCAGCCTTTCAGAGTACCTTAAACTAGAAGTTATTATAGTTATTTCAGATTGTTGTGCATATGATACAGTGTGGGGTAGGGATTATAAGTCTAAACCTATCAGTGAGAAAGGCAGATTTTATCCAATAAAAAATTGACAGAACTAGCCACACTTGGATAGTTGGAGCTGATGTTGGAGTGATCTTGATCCATCACTTATTGCAGATGATGGTGCACTGCCTTTATCCTTTTTCTTTGGTTATTCATACCTCTCTGGGAGTGAGTACCTATGTGTGAATTAAATGGTCTAGTTAGCAGAGTGGTGCAATACTCGTATTTATATGTATCACATGATCTATAGATATGGCATATCTTAAGTGAATGATAAGCATAAAAGATGGAAAATATTTGAACTTAAATGATTATTTAAGGAATGTTGCTGGAAGAGAACTGCTTCTATATTGTAGTGCGAAGTTGTGGTGCTTGGAGTGAGTGGCGCGACAATTCTTTTGGCGTTCAGATGACATGCGGCCCAGTATATCTGTTTTGACAAGCTAGGTCATTGATTTGGTGGATGACTGTACACAGATGTTCCACAATGGAACCACTGACCTTAAATGGTAGTGGAATTAGTTGGACACAACTATATAAGTCAACGCAATTCAATCTGTCAGACCACAATTCAACGAAATCTTGGGTTTCCTTTAATCAAGATCAGAGAGACTATAATAAACTAGTTCTCTCTCTTAAACTGATCTGAGCGGATAGAATTTGTATTTAAAGTATATTTGACGCTTCCTAAAATGAGATAATATCAGCTTTTGCGGTGATTTCTTAAATTGTAATTAGTAATTCATTGCTCATCCTGTTTTTATTCTTGACTGTGTCTTTTTGTAGGAATGAATTTCTTCGACTTTTTCATTTTCATGGTACGCATTTCCTTTGCCAACTTGGTCCTACTCTGCAATCTCACAAGTGATACAGAAAAATTAAGCTGGAGTTCATCTCAAGTGGTTCCGCTTGTGATTTTCAACCTTAAATCTATACAATGTGTTGCTTTGAAGATGGAATCTACCGGCCAATGGAAAAACTCTGGTGTCGCCATTGATCTCAGGGAAACCATGGAGGATCAAACATTTATGGAATTCTGCAATCTTATGGCAAGAACATATGGTGCTATATATGAGCGGTCTGAAAAGAAATCTGATGTGGACAAAGTCGTATTGGAAGATATGGAACTAAGTTTCCTTGATTTTTCTGGTTCTCGTATCTGTACACCTGAAGATCTAGTTACATTTATAGACTGCGCTCTCAAACTCAGTTGAACTGAAATGAGATGAACAAGGAATCCGTCCACTCTTTTACAAGGATTAATGAGTTGTTGCTTTTAAGGAGAGGGGTTGAATTCTTAAATTCGTTATCATGTGCATCACGACTGATATTCACCTATATGGAGATATGTTGTTCCAACAGAAAGAACTTATTCAGGCTGCATTCTAATGATACTTGGATTCTTGGCTCTTGACGTGTATGAAGGCATAGGGCATGTTCTTGAAATTCTAAAGAATGCTCGGTATATTAGGCTCTCTCAAGGTTAAGGAATCAGGTATGTTCCTGCAATCTCACGTAAGAGATCAATGAATTCCAGGTTGAGCCACTGCTGCATCCTTTTGGTTGTCATTTTATAAAAACCCAATATGTGCAATAGCTTGTTCAGTAAGGTCTGTTATACAGTATTGGATAGCATGAAGATACTAGAACTGACCTATCTAATACTGCATACGAAACAAGCTCTTGATGCTTTACTATTTACCTTTTTGAAGTGAATGTTACATACTCGTGTCCCTTTTTGATTGGTTCATTATTCTAGGAAATCCATTTCCTTCAAATGAATTGATCAGTTGGTCAACTTCCATGCACAAGAAGCTAATAGAACTAGAGTTTATGCTACTTGTTATCGAACTTTTCATCGCCAAGTCGTCGCGACCAAGAAATCACTGAGATTTACTTACCCAAAAGGATTAAATGGCACACTAATTGTGAAATTTTCATGTTGTTAAGGCTACACTAAAGTCTTAAGTTTGGATCCTATGAGCTGTTCCTTAATACATGGGCTAACTAATTGTTTTTGGTACTTCGTTTGACCATCTGGAAGCACATTTTCCAAAGCTAAATTTCAGAAAAACAAAGCTGTTATTAGTCAGCAGATTCTTTATTTCCTCTTATTGAGAAGGGTCGTAGTAGCTGGAACAGATTTGAAATTGGTTCCTGGATTGACTTTGACAATTTTTTTCTGATTTATTAAAGAAAACAAGAAAATGTTTAGTCATAAGTGTGTACCCCACACACACATTATTTAAGCATGTGCTGATAAGGATGGTAAACCGTTCAAGTCGTGTTTTGTACGTTGTACTGTATCAATCTAGACATCATTAAGGGGGTTGTTTGATGCACTCTATTGAGAAAAGAATGCATTTTATGATGTGATGTAATAGAAAATATGTGATTAAAAAATAAGGAAAATTTTTGGATTTACGTGTAATATTATTTTATTAAATAATGTGCGATTGAAAATGAGTTTTGAAAGAATGAATCTTTTTTTAAGAACGTGGATCAAACAGGGGCTCAAAAAGAGAGCGGTGCAAACACATAACTTGTTTAACGTTAGTTCACTTAAATCATATATCGCATGGTACCGCTACAAATTATACAATTTTTGTCGAACAATCTTATTCACATCGTTGATGCATGTTTAGTATGCAATATTATAATGTATGGTACTATAAATAAGATTTTAAAAACTTTATATCGTAATTCAATCCAAAATATTAAATACCATGTATTAAATATGTCTTGCAAGAAACGTGGTCGAACCGCAAAGACTTTTTACAAACCTTCATTATAGAAAATGAGCTGCAGATTCGCGAGGCATAGAAACTAGCAAGTGAGATAAACAAATGATTCTATAAACCACTGTCTAAAATTGATTATTATTTAAATTTTTAAGTGTTGATAAAATCCATGTTCTTGGTCAGACAAGTTTTGCATCTTTCAATTTACGAATTTTTAATAATTTTTTTAATCATAAACAAACAAATCTGCATTGGTGGCCTAACTGAGATATACTGATTGTTTTTATTTACTCCTGCCTTTGTCTGAAAGCTTCTTGTAGTAATTAATGTTGCCAATATTTTAATGTTGGAATTTCTAAATCTTGGAATTAACTTGTTCGTGACAAACAGTGTTTTAGAATTGGGGGCATTTTGGTCATTTCAGTGCGAGTTGACCTTATATGCATGGTTTTGAATAATGTTACGCAGCACCACTACACCAATCTAAATGTCAGTAAGGCTCACTGCTGCATAGTCCGATGAAGTTGTGATGCATTATTTATTCAATGAAGTAGTGTATCCTACTACCTCCTATACCGTTGCTTAGCACCAACAATGTTTAGTCTTATTTTCAACAAATTTAAAGTCAACTATGTTAATATTTTTATCTCTTTATTGTTTGAAAAAGAAAAGGAAGAGGGCGAAATGAGTGAAGGTCAGAACTAATGTAAAGAATAATCGACGTGTTGTAAATAAGAATGAAATTCCAATTGTCTACATATTGGCATCGACCTCATCACACTATTTTCTCAATATCAATCTCTTCGCATTTAGAATCTCAGATACGTTCTTGAAAAGAACTTAAAGCCATCACCGTATTCAATTCATTACTATGTCTACTGAAGCTCCAACACAACAAGATCATTGATGTACGTCTTAAAATAAAATAGATAAAATAACTAAGACAAAGTTAATACAAACCCTGTTATATTATAAGTTTCTCAACACGAAAATTTACATCAAATCTGGAAGATCTAAGAAGCAATGGATCTATTGGAAAGAAACTATAAAGATGGCCCAACTCACTTCAAAGGGTTACAAAGAATTTAGAGTGAAAAAAAATCAAAAAAAAAAAAAAGGAACAGAAGGAATCATAATTAGTTATTTTCTACATTTTTCTGTCAAATTTTCTTCATTTTTTTATGGACACCTTGAGTTTCTTCCAGGACCTCCATAATAAAAATAATTTCCCCAAACATTATTTTTTCCAGCTTTTATATCATAACAATTTGGATGGTCAGCTAATAAATGAAGATTATTAAGTGGGATCAAACTATTATCCCAATCAACAACTTGCAAATTTCTGAAATAAGAAGCTTTGCCAAATCCTTCATCTGCAAAATGGCCACTGCCCATTTGAGTTGATGTGTGATATCCCATGGATTTAGTGTTCACTA
>CAIGRL010037824.1:0-16002 GCA_903798325.1 Fraxinus xanthoxyloides
GGAATTCGGATGACAAGACGGTGCGCTTTACGCGCATTAAGCTTCTCCGGCCAACTGATACATTAGTTCTCGGCCGAGCTTATCGACTGGTCACAACAGACGGTGAGTTCATGATCTGCTTCATATCCTGCAATAACTTGTATCAACAAATTTTAGATACCTTATTTTTTGTTCTGTAGTACTGTCCAGTGGTATTCAATCCTCTTGACCAAACATGAGTTGAAATTTTTATCCAATTCTTTGTGTGTACAGAGGTTACGAAAGTGTTGAGAGCAAAGAAATATGCGAAAATGAAGGAAAAACGGCCGGATTCAGCAGAACAAACGCCGGTGGCAGAAATGCAGAATCGAAGATGCGAATCAGAAACTGGAAAATCTGCAGGGAAGAAGAATGATGAGGTAAATTCAGTGTCCTTTAAGAAAATTTGTATGCAAAGAAATAGGTCAAAAACTGTAAAAACGTACACTAAATTGGCAATTTTTGTCATGAATTTTTGAAAAAGGAATTACACTGGACATTTGGTAAGAACAATAAAACTATTTGACTCGACACATTAAACACTAATATTAGTGAAATATATAAGATTTTAACTTATTTTGTCCCTTAATACTGTCGACTACTTTCCAATCCTCTACAAAACATTATGCCATAAGATGATTCGGCATCTGTAGACAACTGGGGCGAAAGAAAGGTTAACAGTAACATAACTGGGAACAAATGATTATTCATTTTTTATGATAAAATCACAACTACACAGCATTTCATTCCGTCTCAAGATGACTGTACATTTCTACGAAATGATACTGATGATTATCTCCATTTTTTGCAGCCTGTGAGACACGACAGTCATCAGCAAAGGTCAGGATCAACGAATTTAACTGCTATACGGTCTAAAACATGGCGTCCATCACTGCAAAGCATTTCTGAATCTGGAAGCTGATGAGTTAACAGTTTGTTCATTAAATGAACAATATTTAGTGATAGTATTTCTGTATAGCTAAAAGAGGAGAAATATTAAGATGAAAAGTGCAATCTTGAAAATTACAGTATTTCAGTATGAAATTTCAAGATGCCACCAAATTTTACCTTCAGTTCTTGAAGATTAAGTGGTTAGAATTCGAGTAAATTTGAAATTCGAAATCTTCCAATTTAGTCTTTGTATTGTATGCCGAACAATGCACCGAGTTTAGAATTAGCTGAATTTCTGGTTTCATCAGTAGGTAGTTAAGGCAAGTGAATTTTAAATCAGTGCCAAATTTATATTCTTTTGTCTATTTCAATGAATTGAGCAGATATGTCTTTTTCCAGCACAATGCCAGCACAGAAAAAGGTCAAAAACAGCAAGCTATTTTAATAATGCTGCTTGTTTTATTTAAAAAGATATCTTTCATTCAAGGTTGTAACAATGAATTGCTATTTCCAGTTGAAGAACAAGAGATTCTAAAGGACAAATAAAGCATTCAATCATTTCTAATAAAAACCTGCAGTATAACTTGCAAGAACTAAGATGACTAAAAAAAAAAACGCACAATAAGATCATATACTAAGTTAACCAAAACCACCAGTTGTCTTCCTCAAGAGATGCTGAAACATCGATAAATTTGCAATGCTATTAAATTGCATTTAGTAAGACAATGTCTCTACAAAATTTGTAGCAAGCAAATGTTGGGAATTTACTTAATCATGCACAATGGAAAATAAAATAATTTCAATTCCCGCCAAGGATTTACTAAGTGTTTAGATAAAAACTTTTATAGGAAATCTTTTTGTAGATTCTGCAAATTATTTCATGGTCTTGGAATACGAATAATCACGAACTACAATCTATTGCTATCCAATTTCCAATGAAAATCCACAAAAGAAACAAGAATAAGAGAATTATGATATCTCTTTTCTTGTGCTAGCACGATAATGAATTGCATTTTTTAAAACCCTAGCAGACCATTAATAGATTTCCAAGCGGGCATAGCCCGTCTCTTAAAATTTACCCAATCTAATATTTAATTAATCCAATTAATTAAAATTTGGTCCATAAATTAATCATTCCAATTAATTATCCGGACCTATTAACAAACAACACAATTATTTAATTCTCCAATACTTATTAGTTAATTGATTGATTAATTAAATTAATCTTTAGTTCTCATGTTGTGTGTGACTCATTAGATTCTTGATCACGATACTTAATTATATGAATTATTATTTTAGTCTAATCAAAATCGATAAAATAAAATACTCATTTTTTAATTTATAAACGATTCACATCTGTCAACCAGATTGACATCTAAAAATGTGTGATGACAATAAATGTGAAGGAAAATATCACGTGGTATGATAAAACTAATCTTATTCGTTTAATATGAAACTATAGTCCTTTCATCAATATGATTTAATCAATTACAAGATATGAATATATGACATCTCAATTATCGATTGTGTCCTTCAATGACATTTCATTCCACAATGATATTAAGGGTCATCAAACTTGATAATGTCTTTATTTGCTTTGGCTGTCGTAGCCATCGTAGATGCTTTCCCAAAGTATCATTTAGACTTCCTTTGAATGCCCTCAGAGGTATTAATGACTAAGACTTGTCCACTACTAACCTTAATGGTGGGCTTAGCGGTTTGAAGCATGTTTATCAACTTAGAGAATGTGCACTCAATCTTATTCATATTAAATTTCATAATTAATTATAAATAACTCTTTGTCAGAGATTGTAAAACCAAGTCAATACTTAGTTCACAGTTTATGACTAAACCCAATTGAGACAACTTCTCAATGCCAACAATCTTCAGTACATGAGCAATAATTGAAGACCCCCGTGTCATTTTGCACCACTATAGTTGCTTAAAAGTCTCATGTCCTTTTACATATGATTATTTGTCATACAACTCTTTGAGATGAAAATTCATGTGTTAGCATTTACACCCTCATGTTACTTTTGTAATGCAAGTGACATAGCCGCAAGTATCATACATATTGCAATACTATCTTAATTACTGTGTTTATTATAGAAGTCACGTATTTCTTAATCGAGCCATCAGCAGGTGTCTCTAGAAAGGACTACTTAAATACATACAAATTTCTTATACTTGAGAACAATTCTCAAATTGTGGTGTGAATCAATAAAATTTGGTTTGATTGTTGGCATCCAGTATACCTCTTAAAAACACGTGGTTACTCAAAATTCAATAAATGCAAATGGGAAAAAGAAAATAATAACATATAAAGTGCATCAATTAATTTAACATGGTCTTTCAATTTATTAATCGTGCTCTCACTGTTTAACTCAAATTTATAACACTCTCACATAAATTTATATAATTTATACTTTACTCCGAGTGGGTTAGGATCACATTTGTTATATTAAGACTTTGAGTGTACTCAATGAGCCTTAATAAAACATTTGGGTAGATATTATTATCAATCGTATCTCTATGTAACTTACAATCATTGAACTGATAACTATTTGTCTTCAAATATCTTATGTGTTAGCTTCTAGGATTTTTCTTCTTGAGTGTACTCAACAAAAGATAAATTAAATCAAACCCATTGTTCGAAATATCTAATATTTCATAGTGTCAAACATGTCCATAATAGACCAGCCTTTCGTGTACTCAACAAGTTGAGATCGATTAAGGACTTTAATTTTTCACTATAATGATGATATATGAATATAAATCTGACTTAATATTTTAACGATGGTTTTACATGCAAGGGTAGGACAATTTAACTAAAATCTTAATTAAATATCAAATCAAAGTCCAACTCTATTTTCAAAAATATATTAAGGTGGATAATTTAAGTATATTCAAATTTTAATTAAATACTAAATTAGAGTATAACTTTTTATTTAAATTGAATTAAGATTTTAATTTAGGATAAAACAAAATTAATTCAATTGAGGGTCAAAATTTAATATTTAAGTTAAAATCCAATTTTAAATTGAATTTTAAACGGGTCAAAATTGAAATTTTAGAGTCAAACATTTTAAAATCTAATTTAAAACTTTTTTTTCAAATTAAAATTTAAAAGTCTTTAATATTCAAATTCGAAACTTCTTTTAAAATTGCAATTTGAACTTTTGTTTAAAATTATAAAGAAGCCCTTCAATTTCATAAATTGCATGACAATTCCTTTTTTAAAAAACTGCAACTTCATTCTTTCTTCACAATTTCAGACACGGCTGCAATTTCTCAAATTGCACTACAGGCCCTTGCCTCCAAATCACCTCACCCGAGTTGAAAATCCTAGGAGAATTTCCCTCTCCTTGGTAGCGACAACAATATCTTCTGATTGGGTAGGGGCTTTTTGTTGTTGGCCTCCTACCACCTCGCTACAGCGCGAATTGATGCTACATTCACCGCAGTGACGGTGATCCTCGTTGCTTTCACCTTGTGCGCGAGATAGCGGGGGCCACTGTCATCATCTTCGTCACCTTGGTGTTCCAATCCATTTTTTGAGCCAATTTTTATTTTCCAAAAAAAGATTTTTGAATACAAAAAATTAATTTTCTTAATTGATAGATTCAAGAAAAATAATAACAATCAACGTTTGATTGTTCAATTATGCAAAATAGTTTCTAACAAACACAAAGTTTGCTTTTGTACCACTGTTAAGAATTTACTTAATCATGCATAGTGAAGAATAAAATAATTTCAATTTTAACCAATGATTTTTTTTTTTCGTGTTTATATAGGAATTATATCTTATATAGATTTTGCAAACTCTTTTGCTGATATATATATTGAAAAATAAACAATCATGATCTACAATCTACAATTATATAATTGTTCAGCCTCCAATGAAAATCTACACAGAAAACAAGTATGAGAGGATTATTGTTTCTCTTTTCTTGAACTAGCAAAATAATGATTTGCATTTTGTTTTTTCAAACCCTGCCAGCTTATTAATAGAAGTCCAAGTGGGCTTAGTCTGTCTTAAACTTCACCTGATTCAATATTTAATTAATTCAATTAATTAAATTTTAGTCCACGAATTAATTAATTTACGCCTATTAACAAGCAACCCAATTAAATAATTTTCCAATATTTGTTAATTAATTAATTGGTTAATCTCATTCTTCTAGTTTTTATTTTGTGTGTGACCCAATAGGTTCTCGATCATGATACTTAACGATGTGAATTATTACTTTGATCTAATCAAAATTGATAAATTAGAATACCCCATTTTTTATTTTATAACAAATTCACATATGTCGTCCCAAACTGACATCTAATAATGTATTAGAGCATACATGTGACGTGAAATATCACGTGATATGACAAAAACACAAACATGTTCGTTTACCGTGAAATTATAATCTTTTGTTTATGATCCAGTCAATTACGAGATATGAATATGTGTCAATCTTAATTATCGATCATGAATGCATTTCATCCTACTATTAAGTCAATGTAAATTGAAAACTCTTTTCGACTTACGAGCACACATTAGTCAATGATTTCGTTATCAATTTAACTGAATGAAATGTATATCATAATATCTTACTATATATCTAAAAGTAAGGAATCTTCTATTGATCATTCACAACCTTCATATGATTCTTGACATACCCAAACGATACCGTATTAGCAATTCTCCAACAATATCAAAGTATGGCCGTTCTCATATAAGACATTATGATAACCTCAAGTCGAAAGACCAATTCCACCAACGTTAGAGATTAACTACTGATTCTCAGATAGTCATCTGTGTGGAATCTCCCAATAGGTCTCCAATATTTTGTTATATAGCAAAATACACGTATTCATTTAAGTGTTACCACACTTTAGTTTGTAAGATCTGTTACTTACTTCACAAGTAAGAAATGTTACACATTATAGTCTATTCGTAATAATGATATCCGTATCTCATTATTACTTACAACCATGTTTAATTTAAGATTCAGTCATATATAATTTATATCTCACAATAACAAATCCATATAATTAACAAATTACCAAAATTTGAATTTACAGATTTTATTATTTAATTTATTAGAATATTAATTCAATTAAATAATTGATCTGCCATAAATAACATGCATCAATTATATATTAAGTGTTTATGTTCACAGTTGATTGAACATATGGCATAATACTTACAACAAATTGAATTTCCATGAATGATTTTATGTCCGATATACATGCTGTTATTTCTCTTGCAGAGACATGCCAAAATTTAGTTTATGAAGAATGCATGCCTTAGCATTTCAAGTACCAAACGAATATCAACATTGTACTGTATTATTTTGTTTGCAACATACAGCGGCGATCTATTTAGTTTTAAAATCACAGATGTTTTATGCAACAACAAACTAAGCCTATCTTTGGCTCATGCCTACAAATTGTTTATAAACACTCAATTTGTAGGAATGGGTCGAATCGGGAAGTGGACTCCTCCTTTTCAGAGACAAGAACAGCAACGATTTCATTCGAATCTAGACCTTCTCCATAACTTGGGATCAACCACTCATATGGAGTATGTCACTTGGTATGGCCTGGTTTAGTTGATGAAAGATCTCGCTATAAAATCTCTCTTTTTCCACACATATCAAGGAATTCATAAGTATTACTCATTTATCCACCACTCAATTCTATATAATCTAAACCAACATGCTCTAAGCCTGTCCTTTTCTGTTGTTTTATTCTAGATGTGTATGTTGACTGTGGGAGTAAATTTTATCTTGAATACTCCATCTTTATTTAAACTCAAATCAAAGCAAAGATCTTTAGGCTTTAATGAACTGAAAAATAGAGTAGATAGCCAAGACAAAATGACAACTATGTTGCCAATTCAATATCAATTAATTTAAGTTGACCTTTTGTGGCTTATTTTTCAAATTTTCCTTCAACCACCTCTCATTGAGTTGTATTATAGCTAAATTGATTAGTACGACTAATTGTGTAGTTGACTTTGTACCATTGAATTGGTTATCTGATTCTTCAACAACCATTATATCAACAAATGATCTCAAGAGCTAATTTCAAAAATTAAATTCTGTTAATTTTCCAATGTTTTACTTAATATCACAGTGTCCATCAAGCACTCGGAAGGGGCAGCTTCAAGCATACTTAACTATATATTGTTGGATTTTAATATTTCCCAAATTATTTTCCATATTAAAAGTCCTAACAAATCAAAAGAATTTAAATTTCCCCATACAGAACAAGTTTGAACTTTAACATTTTAAATGCTAAACCCAAATCTGTTAGGCAAATCTCTAATCTTTGATATCTCAAACGCTATTTTCCAGTGGAGATAAAATTTGTTGTCATTTCATAACAATGAATCCCTCGTCGACAGGTAACCTCAATTTTTGGAGAATATGCACCCCAAAAATGAAATCACAAGTTGTGCAAGGTCTTAACCATTCGGCTTTGGAGAAGTCCCTGAAACAAATGAATAAAGGAACAGTAGTTCTTGTTTCCAACTCCATGTAAATTGTAGTACCTTTCACCAAATGTTTAATTCTCATTTTTTTTTTTTTTTTGATAGTTTACTTTATTTTCTACAAAATGTGATATATACACACCTTGAATTTAATTAAATCTGTAACTAGATAGTATGGTCGTGAAATCTCAAAGTAGGTGAAACACGCTAGCCAACTAAATGAAATTGTAATATATGAATTGAGTTATACAATATAAGTATTAATCATGCTACATGTATATCATCGTTTATATTGGCACATGACAAAACACTATTGGACATCCAGCACACAATTTTTCAAAAACAAAGATCGAGGATGGAATCCTCATTGTAAGGGAAAAGTTGTACAAGTATTATTTAAGTATATAGCACGTGTCACATCACTACGATTATGTATTACATTTTTTTGAAAGTGTGCGTTGGTCCAAGATTATTTGACAACATGCCTCACACTATTATAATGAATGATTGTTGTGTAATTCTACTTAAATGTATTCTAAAAGATTCCAACATTTTTGTTTACTCTACGTTTAATAAAATATGACTTAGCATTCATTTGACATATAGCAATGGCTCAGTATGACTTTCGTACTTATTATGGTAATCGAAATAAACCCTAATTGTTACTTTAAATATCCGTCGCATGTGCCAAGGCTTTAAACCATTTTCTATAGGCATCCTATGTGTTCTCTTCTTATAATCCCTCCGGTATGACATTATTCTAAACAATTGGTATAGTCACGATTGTATGGTGTACATGATAAATTTGGCACGGTTCAAATACAATAATGATAACAACTTCATTCCAGTAAAGGACATATTTACCCATTTTCTAAATAAAAAACATAGCATAATAGGAACTTCAGAAATATAAACTTACTAAGAAAAAATCAGGGGGGTTGAGTGGCATACACAATCCTCATTCAGGCATCTTTCTGAGGTCATGTAATGCTTGCTAAACTAGAAGTATTTAACTGATAGTATTACCAAAGCTCTTACGGTAATCCTTCTCCATCAAAGGAATGTCATCGCACAACTTTATCTCTGATTCCTGTCCAAGAAACTCTTTAATTTGCCTTAGTGATGTCAAGTTTTCTGTAGCAAGGATCGTCCAGATTATTCTCCACAGTTATGGTTTCGACTTTTGGATCAATCATCTGCCAAGACCCCTTCATATATTGGTTTCACAAAATCATACAAGTGGTGTTTACTTGTGCCACACTCACAAGTGGTGTTTAGATACTAGTATTCAGACACCAATATCCCTGCGCAATCAAGTAATGATACTAATTTGAATTCCCAATTTTGATTGGCTCGGTAATATTGCCTTTTGTTAGGATTTATGCTGTATTGACAATTTTTTAGACAAAATGATTATTATAAAAGAATAAGATATTTATGAAAGAGTTGTAAAAGTCAAGGAGTTTTTGGAAGGGTTGTATAGATGAATTAAATAGTATTTGGGTTCAAGTATGGAATAAGGAGAAAGAGTCGTCAAATTTACGCTAACATGTCGCCTAGATGATGCTTGAGGGGAAAAAGCAGAATTATTGTCGCCAGCATGTCGTCCACTATCATTGAGCGACACACCTCTTGCTCGCGTGGCGTCGAGCGACAGTGTTATACTTGAGACCTTAGTTCGTGATTTTCAAGAATTTTATCTATCCAATACTACCTAAATATCTCTTATTATAAATATTCAATGCTCATTACGTTTTTGTTTATCATTATTTTATATTCTCATAACATCAATCCAAGATCTAAGAACACATCAAGACATTAAGATTAACCATTTGATTCTTAAGATCAATCAACCACAAGATGGAAAAACATCAAAGTCAATTAATCCAAAATACTCATTTCCTATATATAATGAGGAATGTACTTTCTCAATAGATTTCAAAGGTTGCTGAAAATTGAGGGAGGTTGGACCGCAAGTACATGAAGAGTACAAAAATAAGGTGTTCTTGGTGATCCACATGAGATAAATAATTTCAGAAGATCGGGAGTATGTGTGAGTGAAACATGCTCCAGCAGGTCTTGAAGATTGCATGAGTTAGATCAACTAGTCTATTGGGTTTTATAGGTTGAATCATACTATAAGTTTTTATTGTCTATAGTGGAAACTACTAGCTTGGTCCCAGAGTTTTTCCTAGTTAAGAGTTTTCTCCGTCACCAATTCTTTGTGTTGTTCACATTATTGATTTCATACAAGCCAACAATTCAACATAGGGTAGTTAATTCACATGAGCTAGATCTAGATTGATTAACTATTGTGACTTGTTGCAATATTGATCAAGGAGAGCTTTTAATTCTGCATTATTCACATACTCACCCGCTCTAGGTGTTTTTAAGGTTGAATGCATAACTTTGAAGTGGTATTAGAGCTTAAATTCACTTCTAGGCCCTAGTTTTCTCGATGAGTAGTTCATTGTATGTCCCGTCATATTTTGATGGCAAT
Organism: Fraxinus xanthoxyloides; assembly: GCA_903798325.1. NCBI lineage: Eukaryota > Viridiplantae > Streptophyta > Magnoliopsida > Lamiales > Oleaceae > Fraxinus > Fraxinus xanthoxyloides. The sequence continues at coordinate 9,900 of CAIGRL010037824.1, forward strand.
AACTATGCCTATTGAAAAGTTAGAATGAGAGATTGCCTAAAATTTATGGATGAGCGTCTTTGGTTGAGCGTAGTAAATGGTTGGGTTGCCCCTTCCAGCACTGTTAATGATGTTGTCATCCTCACTCCTATAGCTAATTGGTCGAAGAATAATTTAGATGAGTGTAATTGGAACATTAAGGCTTTATTTGCTCTATTTATGGTTGTGTCACGTGAAGAGTTTAGGCGTGTGTTTATTGTGAGGTTGCTAAAGAGGTTTGGAATATTTTATAGACCACGCATGAGGGAACTCAACTTGTTAAGAATTCTAAGTTACAAATGTTGATCACTAGGTTTGAAGAGACTAGGTTGAAGGATGATGAGACCTTCGATGACTTTTATGCAAGCTTAAATCACATAGTTAATTCAGTTTCAACTTAGGAGATAGAATTTTCGCCTAAAATTGTCCAAAAAAATCTTAGATCCTTACTTTAGAGATTTAGGCCTAAAATCACGGCTTTCGAAGAGAGTAAGGACATAGATGCTATTAAGATTGAAGAATAAGTTGGATTTCTCAAGACTTGTGAACTTACATTAGTTGAGCCTAAGGAAGGACAAGTTGTTGGCCTTGAACACTGTTAGGGATGATTATCATGATTCTTCTAACTCGGAATCACTTAATGATGACGAAATAGCCTTCTTTGTTAAAAAAATTCAAAAAATGTTTAAAAATAAAAAGAAGACTAAAGAGAGACATAGAAGTGATTTCAATAAGTCTAGAAAGAGATCTACATCTATGAGATGTCATAAGTGTCAAGGTTTTGGCCACTATAGAAGTAAGTGCCATAATGGTAAGAGAAATCAGGTAAATCTATGAAAGCAACTCTCACTGATGACGAATCTAACTCGGATAATCAAAATGAGACATCCGTTCATGAGGAGAATGAGAAGTTTATGGCCTTCACTGCTAGGATTAAAAGTGAATCTGATGAGGATAGTGAGAAGGTTGAGGAAGTAGATAGTGGTGAACAATTTGAGGAAGATTTTGAATATGAGGAAGAGATTTGTAAAGTTATCAAAAATTATTCGAAGAGAGTCTTAAAATTAAGAAGGTGAATAAGTCTGTGGTTAAAAAGGTCAATGAACTTAAGTTGATAGAGAAAAATTTGTAGCTGATCTTCATGATTCTACCTTGTACTTCAATAAACTGGATAATATGAATCAAGGATCTTATAGGTGAACTTGAAAAGTCCTCTAGGAGAGTGAATGAGTTGACTACTGAGAATTATAAATTAGAAATCCAGGTTATGAACCTTCTGAGTGAAATTGAATATTCCAAGTCTCAACTTCTTGCTTTCTCTAATGGATATCAGAAACTAGACAGTATTTTGGGGTTAAACAACTCTGATGGGAACATAGGAGGTCTCGGATATAAATAGACCGATCATGATAGGGCTAGTAATTCCAAAACCAATTTTATCCTTACCACCAACCAGCCTATGTATGTTTCTAATCCTAAACACAAGAGCAAATGTATCGTAGGACAAAGGCCTACTAGAAAGCGTAAGACCTACCAACCTAGGAATAGATATCAGCTACCACATAACTTTGAACCTATATTTATCCCTAGTTATTTCAATTGTGACGAGTTAGGACATACAAAGCCTATATTTCATAAATTCTTGAATAGAAATAGAAATAGAAATCGGGATTTTGATAGTCGTGTTGACTTCCTCAATAATCAAGTGAGTTATTTAACCAAGTTAATGACACATTTGACTCAGAATCCACTAAACAAGTCTGGATTAAAAAGAGTGATATGCAAATTTTTGAAATTGATCACGGTACTCTTAAAGGTAAAAGTATTTGTATATCTAATTGATTATGTGTTTCTTATGTAGACTTATGCTTATGAATTGTGATTCATTCAGTATTGCGTGTATCTCATTTTTTATTTTTTGCTTTTTAGGTAGTTTGATTTGAAATAATAATAATAATAATAATAATAATAATAATAATAATAATAATAATAATAATAATAATGAAATTTGAAAAATTGAAAAAAAAAAAAGAACTTTTTTCACTACAGCATGACGTATGATTTACTTGAACATGTGGGTTGTGACCAAGTATGAGTTTAATTGATGTGCTGTAGCATATTTTTCATTATTGTGTTTAAGTTTATGTAGAGTACTTGGTATAAATTTTTAATGTATCATATGTTCTCTGCACACTATGATCTTTTGAGTAAGTTTTGACCACGTGTGAGATTTGGAATGGTTGTCATTTATTGGTAATATGACATTAAACATGGATTGACCATAATTTAGTAGATCTAAACTCTAGTACATTCCCTTAATTTTAAAAAATATTTTATCTTATTTTCTTTTTCGAAACCTATTTGACTCGAACAATTAAGGTTGTGAGGCTTCTTATAACCTGATGCCATTTGATCAACTGACTTGGAATTATCGGCTCAAAACTCGTTACATAAGTCATCTTATTCGCTTAATGGAGAATAGTCTATACATAAGACGTGAAAAATTGAAAAAAAAAATGACGAGTTTAAATCGAAAAATTTAAATTGTGCAAAAATGTATATAAGCTAAAAGTAACGGAGAGAAAAGAATAATATATATTAAAAATGAACTTTATTTAAATGTCTTAATATGTATCATTCATTTGAATTTCATTCGTATGCGAATAAACTTATTTAACAGTGATCTTAGTATGTCTTTTATCACAAATTTAAAGTTTGGAGTCTTGATCATAATGAATTAGTGACACTTAATACACATGCGTCATTTATACAATTTACTTCATTTAGACTCGTATTGAGTATGCGAAAAAGTTTACTGATAGTTGTTTATGTTTATGCATATTATCAACTGCATCTTTGAGTTATTATATATTGTTTTTTAGTTCCTTCGTCATTTGTGACAAAAAGGGGTGAGAGATGATGGCATTTTAGTTTTATTTTAGTAATTTAATTTTTGTCATAGCATTTGCATTTTGCTTTTTTGAATGCTTAGTTTTTTTGAGTTTTGATATTTTGTGATATTAATATTTCAGTTGGTGTTTTAATTAAAATTATTATTAATCCTCAATCTAACTAGCATATTTATGATAGTTTGTTTCAATTATTATATTTTTTATATCATATGCTTTTACATTTATATTTGAGTTGTTGATATTAGGAAACAGTTTTCAAAGAATGCAAGAGATAGACATTCAGCTTTAATTTGGGTAGATTAGTTTGTTTTTACATCATTGACTTGTATTGCATAGTTTTGTTACAAAATGACAAAGTGAGATATTGTTAGGATTTATATTGTATTAACAATTCTTTAGATAAACTAATTATTATAAAAGAATATGATTGTTATAAAAGAGTTGTAAAGTCAATGAGTCTTTTGTAGGGTTTATAAGTTGTTAAAATTAAGGAGTTTTTTTTTTGGAGGGTTGTATAAATGAATTAAGAGTTTTTGGGTTCGAGTGTGGAACAAGAAGAACGAGTCGTCGAATTTACAACATTGCCTAGATGATGCTCGAGTGAAAGTAGCAGAATCATTGTAGCCCGACTATCGCTCGAGCGACACACCTCTCACTCATATGTTGATAGCTTGGCGCTTGAACGACGACGTTATACGTGATACCCTAGTTCACAATTTTAAAGAGTTGTATATATCATATACTACATAAATACCTCTTATTATAAATAGCAAAAGCCCATTACATTTTTTATGGGTTGTTGATCATTGTTTTACATTTTTATAAGATCAATCCAAAATCCAAGAACACATCAAGATATTGAGATTAGCCCTTTGATTTTTGAGATCAATTAACCACAATTTGGGAAAAACAAAAGACCCACTTCCTAGATATAATCGAGAATATACTTTTTCAATAGCTTTCAGACGTTGCTAAAGATTGAGGGAGGTGGGACATCAAGCACAATAAGAGTACGAGAATAAACGTTCTTGGTGATCCATAGGAGATAGAAAATTTTAGAAGATCGAGAGTAGATGTGAGCGGATATTGGAGATTGTAGAAATTAGATCAAGGAGTCTAGTCTGTTTTCTAGGTTGGATCATTTTGTAAGTTTTTATTGTCTATAGTGGAAATCACTGACTTAGTCCAAGAGTTTTTATCCAGTTAAAGGTTTTCTCCGTCATCAATTCTTTGTGTTGTTTAAATTATTGATTTCATACAAGCCGACAATTCAACATAGGGTAGTTAATTCACTTGAACTAGATCTAAATTAATTAATTATTGTGACTTGTTGCAATATTGATCAACGATAATTTTTAATTCCACATTATTTACTTATTCACTCCCCTCTAGATATTTTTGGGTCGAATGCTTAACTTTCCTTCTATTAGTCGAATAAGACCATTGACCTTCGTCAATCCAACCAAAACAAATATGAGTACTTCCATGATATATCATTGTGAACTTCTAATTGAACAAAAGTAGAAAACAAAAAAAGAAAAAAAGATGCTCGACATACCATGTTAGTTACATAATAAAAGCTTCTAGATTGTTTACCAGGCAAATAAACTATCAAAGGTTTACCATTGTACATAGTTATTCATGAATTTTAGACCCCATATTATTCAGCCTATATCAAGCATCAATGAAAATTCAAGCCAACCTCGCATCTCCTTCTTCTCCCAAGCGACAATTGATTCAGGATTCCAACATTGACGGACTTGTCGATGACCATTTTTTTTATTCCAGCTTCATATTGATATGTTGCAAGAAGATCGATGGCCAGTTGCGGATGCCCATTTTGATGTAGATCTAGAGGTCGTTAGTGGTGGTATTGAAGTTGGAGTTGGTGGTGATCTGATAGAAGGTTGCTGCTTCTACTTCTAGCTGTGCGCATCAGGTTGTGCTTCTACTTCTCGCTTTCGTGAGTTTCACTACCAATCAGCTAAGGTTAGCGATTTATTGTTTTCCTGTGGTAGATTTGAGGTGAAAGTATGTTAATTGTAGAGGTGGTGGTGATAGTTGTAGCTATTATGCGCAGGTGGTGGTGATGTGATGTGAATTTGAGGTGACGCGACAATTTAGATGGTGCCGACGTTGGTGAAGTAGAGTTAGGTGAGGTGATGTGACTAATTAATTGAATAATTCGTGACTTGTTAAATTATTTGATTTGCGACTAAATATATAATTGAGACCCATAAATTAGTCTTCGTAACTCTAACTTTATATGATTTATGAATAATATATAATCATGATCATAAATTTATAATATTATGATCGTAATCGCGACCTGTTAAATCATATTTTAGGTCACAACAATTTATCAAAAGTCACAAAGTATGACTACCTTATTTTGAAATATTTTTAGTTACACAACAATTTATCAAAGGTCGCAAAATATGACTACCTAATTTGTAATAGTTATAGTTATAAAACTTCCATTATTACATTTCCATATTCACATTTTAGTTTAGTTAAAAGATAATACTATGTGTACATAGCATTATCTATAAATGTTGACATAACGGCCACGTGGTCTACCCCTATTAGAGGATGTCCGGCCTACCAGGTACCCCTTCAATAGGGGCTGGCCACGTGGCCGTTATGTCAACCCCTATGAATCATGCTATGTACACATAGCATGATCCTTAGTTAAATGCATGGGCCCACGTTTAGTAGCATGGGCCATGCACCTGTTTACATGCTGTCATTTTAGCGAAAAATTATATATACATAACAGTTTACATCCGATATATTTCTCCCTCGTTTCATACATTTTTTAGTTTCACGAAATTCAATCACATCACTATATTGTAGTAAGTTCTAAGAATTCAGCAAGTTCTCTCATCAAATTTTTGTATTTGATGATACATGTTTTGCAATTTATTTTTCTTCCCGTACTTTCCATTTACAAACATGGAGCACTTAACAAAACAACGAAACGATCTTCATTTATTTCGTCCATTGCCCATGAATTAAAGATAATATAAAGTCTAGTAATTTCTGTTTCCTAGGAGTAGTAGTATATTTAAATAGGGTAATTAGCATATACGTCCATAACTTTTATTATTACTGTGGAAACATCTCCACCTTTCATTTTTTTCATTTTAACCCTTAATTATACATCTGATTGC
>CAIGRL010037885.1:0-29836 GCA_903798325.1 Fraxinus xanthoxyloides
AATAAAATTTAGTCGTGCCCAACTGGTTCGATCAAAATAGCACAAAGCAATCTAGAAATCAGTCTCCTTATAAAAAAATTGAAAAAATATATATAGTTTCATGGTCTCATTTTATAAAGAAATATGAATTCAGTTCACCTCGAGCACCATTAATGCATTTGAACTGATACCACTAAATATTTCATCATTTTTCCATTTTCATTCATCACTCTTTATTGGTAAACCCGAAGTTATATGCAATTCGAACCAGGTTTTCAGGCTGATATTAAAAAGGTTATCACCCAAATAATAATAATAAGTTATTCAACGTTTGGCTTAGTTTAAAAGTTACATATAAGTAACTTATAATTTGCTAATAAAATCTTACTTTTTCTCAACCTTGGAAGTGAAGGAAACAAAGCCAACTTTCTCCTAATCACATAGTATTAGTTATACAAACCTAACTAATACAAAGATTAAGGAACTTTATGCCTCTTGTTTTTTTTAAGGGGCATTCACACACCTGACTATACTTTAATTTGAAACCACTGAGATTGTCTTTTCAACTTTTAGGGATCATTAAAAAATAAAATATAGTTAATGTATTTTAATGCCTACAACACTTGGATTTGATGAATAATAATAATATATAATTACTTTGGAGGTTGAGAACCCAACTTTATTATTTAATTACTAAGTTAAGCTCTTTTACTGGATTCCTGGTATTGTTTTTATTCACTTTAATTTTTATGTCAATTCGTGTGCATCTTTGTCAAAGTTTGTCAAAAACTTTACTTTAAAATACTGTTCATCTTTTGTATTCACGGAATGTGAGAATCAGATGATTAATCATAATTATCTAATTTCGAAGGAACGTGAGAATCAGATGATTAATCATATTTATCTAATTTCGAAAGAAGTACTCGAATGCGATTCCAGGGAAATAAAATTGAAGATTCTAGTTCCTCTTGCTATATATTGTAAGAGGAAGAAACTGTGTTTACATTCTTCACAGCGAGTCTCAAATTCAAATAAAGTAGAAATATGATAAAGTTAACAATCTGCGTAAATTTTTATTAAATAATCATTTTAGCTTTTACATATTTGGAATGCCCAACCCCTAGTGGCTAGTGACGCGTTCATCTTAAACTTGATATGTTGATATTGTTATGAGTTTAATAATATCCAACAATATATTGAATGGATGACCAAAAATGATTCTAGTGTCCGACTCCAATTTTATCGAGAACAGTGATTGATTTTTTTGTAATATTATACAGGTAATAAAAGAAAAAGCCCCTTAGAGTTATCTTCCTACAAAATGATTTTACCAATCCAGATCCCCAAGTCAAGTTCATTCTCAAACCACAATTTTTGTCTTTGACACCACCAAGGGCAAATCCACAAACAATCCTTTCCAACAATAGAAAGAAAATAAATTATTAAGGGTGTGTTTAAATCACATTATTTTGGAAGAATGTATTCTAGAATAGTAGATTGATGGAGAATGTGTGACTGAAAAGGAAAGAAGGCTTATTGATGTAATGAAAAATATTATTTTATTGAAGAATGTATGGTTGAAAATAAGTAGAAGAATGAGAATGAAAATTTTAATGTGTACCAAATGGGGACTTAGCAATTATAGCCACATATATACTGACCCACACCACAAAATCTGGGTTTTATGGCTCATTTGCTGGGTTGAAAACTTGAAACGTCAGCAGCCAATAGGGTTTCCAATTTGATGAGAAGGGCCTTCATTGCCGGGTATCCAACCAGCACCAGAGTAGATAATTGAAAATATCCAATAATTGATTATTTTCAAGAAATAGTTTTGATAAGTCATTTTTGAGCTAAATTTCCACCATTTTTTGTACCCTTCAATACAAAGCAATGGAGCCCTAAACAATCATGATACTTTCGTAAAGACAAACAAATTTCAACTTCTATAATCCAATTTGTAAAAGTTTTGGTTTGATCAATCAGCGCCAACAAGAACTACAAACCCCCACCTGCTTCCCTCTAGTTTACCCTTCTTGTAAAGTATGAAGGTTTCCTTTCTTTTTGTCATGTAGGTTCTGCTAAACTTAAAAAAATAGGTAAAAGTAACTTTCAAGTAATCTTTTATCTCAAAAGACTTGTTACATCCTAATGGAAATTTTTAAAACCTAATTAATATATTTTTCAATCTCGTCTAATACTACACACACACACACACACACACACACACACACACACATAACCAAAAGCATTTATGTGTGAGATTGTAAATGCTAAATTCAAGATATTGTTTTAAACTCTCACCTGCATCCTAAAAGTTTGTATTTGTGCCATTGATACAAGTTTAAATAGTATATTTTTTAAGGATATACACAAGAATAAATAAAATAGACTTCAACAAGCATATAGTGGACTCCGAGGACAAAATAAGCCTTGAGGTGCACAAAATCATCTACTAGATCATACACAAATTCAACTTGGATTTGATACAACATATGTTCATCTTGATCGATAGTTTCTATCTATTTCCCTGATGAATCACCAGATCTCAACTCTTTCTCGAGCTCGTCAAATTCCCAGTCATTAATTTCTTCTGCAGAGTAATCCCTGTTTGACTTACCAAATTCAGACTCCAGCTTTGCCAATTCTGCTTCAGGGTCAAGCACCTGCTCAGTCTTGATGCTGGGTTGCTCAGGGTGCTTGTCTTTCCCAGCTTCAGGTGCCTCTGCAGCTAGTTCCAATGAGTGAACAACACTTTCCTGCTCACCAGATGATGTATCTGCCCGTGGAGGGGGGTTCTCGATTTCTAGATTTGGTCTCTCTATAGATTCAAATTCCTCTCTTATCTTAGCAATTTTGTCAAATAGCTCTTTCACCTTTGGGTCATCTTTACTGAATTAACTCGAGCCGGGAATCAAATTTTAGATAAGTCCCGGTATTATTACTAACAGAAAAATATGCAAGTTCAGGAAATCAAACCTGGAGACCGTTCCTTGTTGAGCATAGAACTGCTCTCTCATGTTGTCCACAACGCTGAAAGTCGTGACGATCTGTACAGAAAATAAATGACTATCTCATTCTTTTTATGTAAAAAATGCCACTGCCAGAGTCCTTATAGGGATCAAGTCAAACTTGATGATATGAAAAATAAGCAGCAAAACAACTAAAATAAGTGATTAACTACATTTATCTCCAGGAGTAAATGGGGTGAACAGGGGGGCATTAATTTGGCTGAATAATTACGACAGCTACACAGCACATCAACATACTTTTAGATACTTTATGAACTATATTGCAAGAGAAAAGTGAACTCATATCCTGTAAGCATAAGGTAATTGTTTTTACCTTAGCTTCATAGTTGAGGTATTCCTCCTCAAGACTTCTCCTTGGGTTCAGCATTTTGGAATAATCATTGTCCACGTTAGAAGCCAGTGCTGACCTGTTATACAATTTTAAAAATTTCAAGTGTTCTACCAAAGTAGAAATATTTTAAACAATGCAACAAAAAGAAATACCCTTCGGTTAAACTCTTCAAATTCTCCACGTATTTTTCAATGCGATCAATACAGGGTCTCAACTCATTCTGCATCATATATTTTTAACAAGAAAAGGCAATCATAAATGTGAGAGTTCACAAGGTCATTCATAAGAATTAGAAGGGAGATTCTATGTATAGAAAATGTCATTCGGATGGGGACGTCAAATAAGCACCTCATAGTCCGAAAGCAGTTGAATAACCAAATTTAAAAAGTAGCCTTCATGTCTCTGCAATTCATCACTTGAAAAATCCAAAGACGTAAATTAGCTACAACGTAAGCTTTAAATATTTCGATAACTTGCAAAAATCTGATTCACCTTATAAGCATAAAAAGTGAAATTCTGAAACGATAGTAGCAGAAGTTCAAATGAATGTTCAAATCTAGGAAGATAAACTACACTCAAGGGGATAACCTTAAAGTTCATTAACATACTTGGTTTCCTTCTCTTTTGTGTCTGTATGTGAACAATGAAGAGACCAAGTATCTTCCAGAAAATTTATCCAAGTACTTAGAACATCTGCTTCTACTCGGCTTGAGTTAATGGATTTCGATAGCTCGTCTTCCTATAAAGTTGTACGGACATGGTATGCAACAAAAAAAAGTTAAGAAACATATATAGCCAGCAAGTAATATTTAGTAGCAACTTAATAATGCAGGGAAAAAATAAATAACTAACGGAAAACTTGAGCAGACCTTTGTTTTTAAATGGGCAACAATCTGATCATTAGCTTCATAGAATTGGTCTCTTTCTTCCCTCATATTGTGAAGACGGGCTTGAGCAGCAGTCAAGGAGATAGTCACCTAAATAAATATTCCCATTGAATGCAATCATGGATAGGCACAATCAAAACATGTTACTGAAAAGAAATTAAAAACCTAAAGCAATTTCAAATGCAAATTGTTTCACAAGTTTCTCTCAATTTGCAGAAGTCAAAAGCAACAAAGATCCGAGCAGTATCACCATTTGTAAAAAATATATTTTTGTGTACTAACCAGTTTGCCAAAGCTAGTATTAGAACTGTCAACTGACAAGCTCTAATATATACTTCATTAACGCCTCCACCCCACCACTCACCACCCCCACAGGAGGGAAATGCCAGCTCGCCAAAAGAATAGGCAACAATATGTAGTTCTTCTAAGAAACTACTTCTAAACCAGAGAGATCAACTTGAATTGCAGAAAGAAGCAGAAACCAACTGAAAAAACTTAATGCAAATACAGTTTGAAATTGAAGTAGTTCGGGATCATTGATCTTGTCTGGGCCAATTCAATGAAAATAAGCTAACTACTCTAACTTGGAAGTGTCATTGATTCCCATCCTGCTACTATCTTTCTGTTCATCAAGCTAAGCACATCTCAGTGACACTCACCATATTTAGATATTGCATAGATGTTCTCATATTATTTTATGTTGACGAAGCTCTCGCCGCCATTTTATGGAGATATCCAAACTTTAAGGTTTGATGAGTAAATGATTCCATCTTTAAAATCACTTGTAAATCAAATGAACACATGCTTCATCACAAGGTATGCAAATGTTACTAATCGCATAGTGTTTTTGCCGTAACTTTAGAGCAGTACACTTAGTACACAGAAGAAACGCATTTGCAAGTGCACAAGCATATTAGATAGGGAACAAAATGTTATCTGTGCGGACATATACTTGGGAAATTTTTCCCAAGCGTTCTACATTTTACTTAGCTCAGATGATAGTACCTTCTTAAGTTGAGCTTCTAGTTCATCTCTTTGTTTCTCGAGACCTGAAATCTCAGCTGCTAGTTCCTGGAAAAAGAATGATTTCGAGACAGTTTTGCACTTGCTTGGAATGAATAGTGGCAAATTAAATATTGCACCTAATCATGGAAACTTGCACTTGCTTACAATAAAACATCCGAAATATAAATAGAATAATTCTATCTAACACCAGCATTAGAACATCAGAAATATAACTAGAATAATGTTATCTAACACCAGCAGTGCTAGAACATCAGTCTATGTGGCATGTCGTTAACAATAAATAAGAAGTCTAATTATATGTCTTTTTCTGATATTCATTTAATTGGATCCATCATGTGTTCCAACACCTAAACTGGTGCTTAGCACCAGTGGTAATAAATAGCATTACTCATATAAATATGATGCAAATTAACTATTTGTCTTGATTAAAGAGTCATAAGGAATCAAAGAGTCATTGTTTAAGTCTTTGTTCAAGTTAATGAAGTTTTGATACTTGCAGGGTCAAGGAAGTGTGTTTTAATTTCTCATGTTAAATTATCATGCAGTAATTAATGTCTAGGAACTCAGCCATCTCCAGAGCCTAGAAGTCGTTTAATATAAAAGAGTCAAAGTATTGTCCAGGAAGGCCAGACTTGAATTTAATTCAAAACATAGGATTTTATTATATCTCTTGCTTCTAATTTCAAGGTTTTCTTCTAGAATTTCCCCTTCTAGAAATCTGGACTCCAATGGTGATTGGAGTATCCAATTTAGCCTGCATCAAAATATATGACATTTACTTGACTGCAATACCAGGACCACCTCTAACTTCAAAAGCTAATAATTACTCTCCATCTGGATCTTGGAAATAATAAGGTACACACAAACATGAGGGAAAGTTACTAAAAAAATAAAATTAAAAATTCCAAACTCATATTGTAGCTAATAAATATTATAAGAATAAATATTATAAGACAAACTTTTAAAGAAACATAATATAATTAAAAAACCTGAATACAGACAGGAAGTATTATAACATATCCATGAGCAAAATCATGGTACTACATATTGTGTCGATACTTTCTTACCGAGGGTCAATTTTATTTATTTCCTTCTAATTCTTTTACCACTCCGAAGGCCAAATTTTGCTGTTATTTCAGAAGCTTCATTAGACAATTTTTGCATAGACCACTGCTTCCAGATGGCAGGATGCTTCTTTTGGTCATTCTTTTCATTCATAGTACTTGGTTCCTTATTAAGACATGAGCCCAGAAAACCCCATTTTCCTTTTCCCTTTGACATGAGCAGGTTAGAGAACTCGTGAGAGAATTTCTAAGCCTGCTGCATATGCCACACATGATCAAATAAAAACAAGAACTTCACATATAATTTATTCATATGATCATATCATGATACTCTGTATCCTATATGTTAGACGCATCCAGTGAGTCAGGTTGATTACACCTGAGTCTGAATGCATCATTTTTTGCCTTTAATATCAGTGAAATAGGAGGTAAGTAAAAGATGATAAATTCAGCTGTATCTTAGAATCTAAAATCAAAGACATATACTTTGTTTTAATTTTAAGCCAAAAATAACAAAATATGTGGGAAAATACCTTTTCTGTTTCACTAACTTCGCTTGCTTTGCTCACGCGAAACTTTAATGCCTCTTCTTTCTGAGCTCTACAAAAATTAAGGAAATAGATAAAATAAAATGCAAAATAAATCATCATTCTTAATAAGCACCACTGTCAATGAGCAGGCAAAGAAGGTTGAAGTCCATAAAACTTCGAATGACAGATGCCTTCCAAAGAAAGTGGATGAATATGGGAGATTGAAAGGTCTTAAGAAAGTGAATGCATGTAGATAAAAAAAAAAGGAGATCAAATCATTATAAACATCTAATTCTTGGACTAGAATTAACAAAAGGAGGTTGACTTACATAATTTTTTTCATATGCAGTTTAATACCTGTTATCTGAGATGCGCTTCTCGGCTTTTGAGGAGGAGCTCAAAAGAGATTCTGACAAGACTTTCAACTTATCAACCTGTTTATGTTAAAAAGGAAAATTTAGACATAAAGACCTCAAAGCTTTTAAAAATAATGTGAAAATTCTGAGAGAACATTCCCTACTAATTATGCTCCGTGCAGGAAGTTAGAGGCTATATTAAATAACAAGAAGGTGAAGCTGCAAATATATAACATTCATTTGCTAATGATATAAAAGAAATAAAAATCATTACAAAAAGTAAAATGAAGAACAGAGTCAAATGGAGTTGATTGACAGGGTCCTGTATCAGTATAATGCTGTACTTCAACACCATTAAATACACATTAACTGTAAAAAAATTGCCATAATACGTCTCTGATGGGACATGAAACTGAAGGACACTCCTCCAATAAGAGTCTAACTGTGCACGTTAGAGTTTTAGTGCTGCCAGAACAAGGACACAACCGTTGATTAAGACAATACATGAAGTGGGAGTAATATACCTTCTGCGCATGAATTTCAGCTGTGTCTCCATATTTAATAGCTCTTTTCTTCAGTAGAAACGCTTCTAACTTGGAACAAACTCGGACATGTGCAAGTGCTTCTTTGAGAGCCTAATAGAAAAATGAAATTATTAGACTATGAACTTCCAGTCCTCATAATTCCATAATAGAATACGTTGCAGTAGATTGATCAAGAACTTCTAATTTTTTAGGATAAACTATTTCAAAGATCACTAAAACTTTGGCATAGGCTTGCGATGAAGTTTTCTTCATTTATAATTTGGTATTCAATAGTGCTATTGCACAACCAATTAAACAGAGCTTGAAGCCAAGAACAAAATTGTCCGAAGGCCATACTTTACATTCAGAAACTGTGCCTATGGTTTTAAAAATGACTTAAAATATAATGTGAAGAATCCAATTCATCAGTCTTTCCCTTGCTTCATAGGGTCAAGCATTGTTCTAGTTGGTGAACAGCACTTTGCAGTTGTCAATAGTCATCCCTCATGATAGGAAAACAGACTGACTGAATTGCTTCAAAATAGAGAGAAAATTCGACAGTTCCACTATGTTGGTCAATGGTCATAAGATAAAGCCAACTTTTCCATCATGTCATCATTTTCTAATCCAAATATTTTCGTTCCAAATTATGCCACATCTCTTTAACATGCAGAGATTTCCTAGATGATGTGGGGGAAATGTTATCCAATGCAGATTGTCTTAAGCAAAAACAAGTGGGTACACAAAGACTAGGTTCAGTCATTTAGTAGGGGCACTAATATTCCACATATATATCCAGAGTTCAAACTCAGTTCATAACAAGCAGGACAATATCGTGCTTCTTACTTCTCCATGAAATGAGATTACCATCAACAAAAAACTCATACCCGGAGGTGGATCTTAGATCACTAGGGTGCCCATCCTGGGTTAAATGGTTGATAAGTTCTACAATGGCCGCTAATTTTAAGGAAAAATAATATGAATTACTGTGATATGAGGTGTTATTGATTAAATTGAAATTGGACGTTAATCATGGGCCAAATAGTATGGAAACCATCTTTATCCCAATTTCTGAGAACACAGATGCACAGATCATACCATTTTCTTTTTCTGAGAAATGAAACAGATAATAGACAGTATAATGTAAGCTCAATAACAGTAACCATATTTGGAATTATTAAGGAGCATGCAAGGTGTCATCAGTATAATTAAAGAGAGAAAACCAAAATTAGAAGAAACTGGGAATGAATGCTTATCAATAAGACAATGAACAACTTCCTATACTAATAATGTGAAAGTATTTACTGCAGACATCATAAACTCATCACAATTAAAAATGCACAAAAAAATTTAATAAAAGAAAAATAGGTGGAAAAAGGCAGGTCTACCTCCAATGTCGGAATTGCATTATCTTGAATGTTTGTTTCATGACCATCCCCAGCATGATTATTTGATGATTTCAGTTCATCAATTTTTTTCTTCAATTTGGAAACCTCAGCATCAATTCTGTGCAGAGAACAAAGACCACAATAAGAGGTAAGAAACTTGACCTGGCAAGCAGAAGTTTACCCTTTTTGTCCCCTGAGAAATGCAAGACTTATTTGCTATTAATGGGGAGTGATGCTCTTATATTTAGAAGATGTCCTTGCATTTGTTAGTCAAATACGTAGCAGAGAAGATCAAGCGCATTATTTCTCAACACACAGAAATAGACATTTATCAAATAACAAAAGTCATCAATTCCATGAGTAAGCAATATTTATTACTTCCATTTAGTTCCATTCACAAAACTTGTAGAAATATACGATCTGCTTTAAAAAAATTCTAATAACATAATTACATGGAGTAAAAAGATATTTTATTTGTAAGTTTGAAGTCATAAAGTGCCTTCCTAAAACTCACGAGGAAATACAACACATCCATCATTTGCACATATCAGCATTCACTGGAGAAAGTCATCTTGGATATCAAAAAGTTAATTGTATCAACGTATCAATGTCACAAATGCAACATAGTTCAGATAAGAATGGCAAGGTTGTACGGAATGACCTCATAATGTTAAACCTTAGGCAAATTCTTCATGAGCAAAAAAAAAAAAAGCTCCCACTCGAGGAAAATGAGTAATTCTCTTGTACTGCAGTATTTATTTCAACTAGTTTAGGGATCCACAACATGACAGTGTCCCTAAATTAAAATCATACCAAACCTGTCACATAGGTCAAGGATACCGATCCAGAAAAAGTGGAAGAAAACTGAATAATTATGAATACCTCCGAATATCTGCATTGACTTTCAACCCTGTGATGGCTCCTTCTGCAAAGTGAAGCAATTCCTCACGCTTCACCTGCTCAACAGATACTTCATTTGTCAGCTACTTAACCTAGCCTAAGATTTCAAATGATGATAAAGGCAACTTCAAGGCATAGAAAATGCTAACAGAGAACACCTTTTGAAATTAACCCAACCATTTGTATTACCCTTTAACCAATGGACAGCATTAAAAATAAGTTTGCCATCACTAGATCCACCTTAACTGTTAGACCCACCAAGGTTCTAAATTAAGCGTGTTTCTCACTTTCGTACTAGACAAAATCACTAAATGAAGCATTTACAGATCGCCCCTTCATGTCAAAGTTATCTGAACATATATAATCAAAGATGGACACAGCACACATACAACACCATCCCCTTCCCCAACCCTTTCTCCTGATCTCCTTTTCTCCTTGGAGTGCATGAAAACATGCAAAGTTGGAATACAATTTAAGCCATAATAGAAAAAACCCACAGTTTTCTATCTTTTATTGCCAACAACTTCATGGCATTGATATCATCATCACAAATTACCAGTGGAACCCACAAAAGGGCAATATGGTTTCACAGTATAAACAAATGTTTGAACACTCACCAATACTTCATCTTCATAGCTTGAAAAAGCTTTTGCAAGATCCTGTATACTGCTAACTATTGCATTGTGCACTTCCTTTCCTCCCATGAGACACATACTGCAGGTGTATAATAACAGTAGAGAGATCAAGAAGGATAGTATTTCACCCATGCACCAGTCCAAAACAGAATATTGCAAAGCTGTGACAAAATGCATCACTAAGATAAGATAGAGAGACAGATCACCCAAACAGTTCAAGGAGCAGAGCAACTTCATCTTCATTTGGTGCTTCAAGAATCTGAATAGAAGGAAAGAGTTAACCTCCAGTTCCAAAATAGCTCGGTAACAATTTCATTCTTATCCATAGTGGTGTTGATTAGAACATATGGCTGAAAGATATTTTAAGTCTTGACCATCCAAATAAGAAATACTAAGAAGCATGGATTCAGATACGTAATTCGTATACGATACGATACAGGCATGTCGATATAACTTTTTAACAAAATTTAAGATGCATGGATTGGTGTATAAATTATGTGTGTGCGGGGGTAATTTTCATAAGTTAAATATGACTATAAAAATAAGTGTAAATTTCAATTATTCAATAATATATTATTTCTAATAATAAATATAAATTGTATTGTTGTCTATTATCATAAAACACATTTACTTACTTTGAAATTGTTAATTAATAAATATTATCTATTTTCAATAATTATTAATAATAACAACAGTTATCTTTTGAGTAAAAAAAACTTTGTCATCTACTATCAATAATAATATAATGCGTTTAAAAGAGTAGAACCAATAAAACTCTTCCTCTTCACATGTCCTAAGGTGTCCAATACCTCTCGAAAATTTAAAAAATGTGAAATAATTTAAAAATACGTATTCAGCACGTATGAGAGAATGTCCAAGCGTAACCAAGCTTGGATACGTATCGAATACATGTATGCAAGGTACTCCAAGAAGTTTACAACTATCCATGCTTCTTAGCATAAATATATTGAATATAGTAATTATTTAATAAAGTAAATCCAAGTAATTGTGATCAGTGTCTAAAAATAAACTTAATTATCCAGGCAAGGTGTTGATGCTGCAACACATTCATAAAAATGCCTCTTAAGAAAATAGATGAAACCCCAACATCAATGCATGAGGGGCGCGTAACCCAAATTTAGAAGGAACAAATGTTAAAAGATAGTACTTAGAAATGATTACAACTAAATTCACATACCATGCATATGGTTATGCCTTCCAAAGCCTGACTGTAAAGAAAGACATCAGTAAAAGTCATGGGTTCACCGCCCATATCAGAATCATAATACAGCACCTATCAATTGAAACAGAAGGTTAGGTGAAGTGTCTTGATTGATATAGAATTGTCAAAAACTTGTGACATACATCATAAAGCTGGAACCAGCAAACAGACAGTGAATTCTCACAACATAAAAATAAATCATGATTAAGCTCCCAAGCCCAAAGTAAACGAAAGATCAAATCTATCAAAACAAAAAGCTTTGAAGTGAAAACACGTCACATTTAAGAAAGCAGCTCGTTTTCATCACAGTAAGGGAGTTCTGATCGAACCATGAGATATGTGATACACCAACAAAAACCTTTACACTGCAAATGTTAACAAGCCCACCATCGCTAAAATAATAACCCATATATGACAAACTTCCCCACTCCTTACAGATAACTAATAATATATCTAAAAAACGTAACTAATCCTCAATTCTTATCAACATAAGTTCCTCAAAGGTAACTCAATATAACTGCAAAAAGGTTCGTCCCTTTTTTTTCGTTTTCGCATAAAATGGTGGATTGAATCTGGCTCTCCACGCCAAAAGAACATACAACAAAAGTTCAATTTTGGGAATTAATCAATGAAAACTTCAATTTTAGTGGGGGATGATTGCAAGACTAAATAAATGATTAAAGCCTGCTCAGTCATTCAAAAACTACTTGAATGGCAAAATGCAGGAAAAAGTAATATGTGGCTAATATTATTTATAAATTAAATTTTTTGAAGTGGGGAGTGCAATAATTTGAAGACCAACTAATTCCAGGCAGCTAGATCACCCTAGATCCTGGATTGTGAAGACCATCCACAGACGCAAAGCTAGCCTTCTTTACCTCGAACTAGACGTTCATGAACATCAAAACGGAAAACAGGTTTGCAGTATGGTACATAGCCGTTAATAGCATCCTGAATCTCATCGTTTAGAGAGGCAAACCTTTGGCAATTTCCAGTGTTAAATGCAGGTGTCCCACCCAAATTCCTCGACTAGAAATGGAGATGCAAATTTTTTTAGTTCTCATCATCACACGGCGAATTTCATGTGGTAATAAATTCCATTTTGCCTATTACGATTTGAAAAAGAATAATGGTACTTGATAAAGATCTCAATAGTTGCTATCATCAACCTTCTTAAACAAGACTACAAAACTGTACAAAGGCATTTTCCTGATCTACCCATTCATGATCGTATACAGATTTTCTTATTTACATAATCCATTATCTATAATGTTGGCCATTTAGAGAATACAAGGTCTGTTTTGGTTAGCCATTTTGCCAGCTTCTTCTAAATAACTGATGTTCTTTCAGTTTGTTGTAGGGTTCAGTTATTCTGGGTGCTGAAATTGGAAAAAAATTATGAAATTAAACATTAGTCAGCCTAATTTTGCTCAAAATAGCAGATAAATTAATTTATGTTGGCCTAGAACTGAAAATTGCTTCATTTCTGATTTTTTCTGAATATATTGTGCATTTGTGGGGACTCTGAATCAGAAGATTATGCACTTCGATCTAATATAGGAACCACCTATTTATGCAGTCCAAACCCAGAGGCCTTGCATATCTAATAGCTACAATATACAAAGCTCAAGAAGTAGAAAACTCGAAAAGAAGATAGGCCTTTTTGCCATAACCAGCAAAAGAAAATTTTTTGCAGAAATCACAGCTCTGGAATTGTTGAACTGACCATATATTGTTTTCTTGGACTCTTTTGTTCTTCAGGGAGCTGATGCTGCTCAATGTTCTTGTCTATGTCTTCAGAGGAAATCTGAGATAATTTTTCAACTTCTTTAAGTGCAGCTAACCACCTTCTCATCAACTCAAGTCTCTCAGGTCCTCTGCAAGAAACAGAAGCTTCTTCCAACCTTTTCACAGTCTGCTTGAAGCTTTTGAAAGTCCGACCGCCCTAACATGAGCATGAGGGAATTGAAAATGAAACCAAATTACCTGGTAAATGGGCTAAAACACATGCAAAATAATGCAACTTAGCCAATGGCCATTATTTGGGATTGAATAGTGATTTTTAGGAGAATGTATCATTGAAAAAGTTTTGGATTTATATTCAAAATATTTTATTGTGTGAATGTGTGGTTGAAACTGAGTATGTAAAAAAATAGTTTTCAAATAATAGCTGTCAAACAGAGCTTAATTTTCAATCTAATGCACATTTAAAGTAAGCTTATGCAACACAAAATGTGATCTCTCTTGTCTGTGGTGGATATCATGCCCTCTATTCTTCATTTAATCCTGCTTCCAAGATTAATAAAATTAATGTTTTAATATAATCAACAATTACTATGAAAAATATCCATCATCTGGTGAGAGGGAAAAACGCCAAATATAATTCTCTTTTTCCCAAGATGTCAGCAAGAGTACTTCACATTACAATAGACTATAATCTACAGAAGCACTCAAATAGACGTCTAATAATAAAACCCACAATCACTCCCCGATCAATTAATTTACCCTTTATCTCCTACATATTTTCTTCCAACTTGAAAAGTAAAATATGATATTGCACCCTGAATTGGTAATACATAACAAAGAACTTACAATGCGATCTTGGAAGAGCTTAGCACCCTCCGCGACGGCTTGACCGGCTTGTTGGACAACTGAGTCAGCGTAGTTCTTGACGGTGCGTGTGAGGTTGTTCTTATTCCCCACCTCCACCGCCTTATTCACCGCCGATCGCAGCCACGACATTTCTTCAATTCAATTACTACTGCTAATAATTCTTCCTTCTGATTTTGAAATACAGTCAAACAATAAACTATTTCGCGACAGTAGGAGTATATAATAGGGGTTTCCAAAGAGAATCTTGCATTCAATCGCTGGGAATTCTTTGGGGTTTTTGAACGTCTTCGGAAAGATTTAAAAATTGGGTTTAATTCAAGATGGTATAAGAGTTTTTTTTTCTGAAAATTTTTCTGATTGATAAGACTCAAAATCAAAATAGAATTATTTTTTCCATTTCCACCTTGCTGTATCCCTTTTACCAAATTGCACTATCTTATTCTTATTGACGTAACATCACGCACAACCTTGGGTGTGTTTTGTGGTATACTTTCATTTTTATTTTTATTTTTGTTTTGTTTTGTTTTGCGGATATTTATATATATAGGATAATTAGACGTTCATATTTTTCAATATTATTGTACAAATGTTTATATCTTTTATTTTTTGACATTTTTACCCTTATAACCAAATTTTTTTTTTATTTTGTTCTGTTTTGTTTTGCGGATATATATAGGATAATTAGACGTTCATATTTCAATATTATTGTGCAAATGTTTATATCTTTCATTTTTTTGACATTTTTACCCATATAACCACATTTCATTGCGAAAATGAACATGTTCATTCTTTTTTTCAATTAAAAGCTATAAAATTACAAATACAACCCTCTATTTAAAAAAAATAAAAATAAAAAGAAATAAATACAACTATAGCCTCAAGTTTCCAAAAAATTACAAATGAGTCACACAAAAAAAACCACCACCCAAGCCGAAATTGCGAAATCCCCTTCGTGAATGAAGCCGTCGGCGGTCCACACTCAAACCACCACCCAACCGTCGCCTAAACTGACAAAAAATGCTTCCTTCACTTACGATTTTAACTCACAAACACTTCGTCATCATTCAATTACACAAAACATATCTTTTAACCATCCAAAACCTTAAAAAAAAACTATAAGGTATGAAGTTTGAGTGGAAAAAAATGAATTTCAAGGAAATAAATTGTCTAAAATTCATTTTATTAGGAATTGTCTATTAATTGTGTTTTACTGATATAATTTTCCACTAAAAAATATTGAAATTTTAGATCTTTTGTTTTCCATAGAAATTGTCCATTAAAGGAAAAAGAATTTTACAACTGGGGATAGAATTTGTTTTCATTGCCCAAAAAAAAATTGGAAAACCATTTTCTCACCAAAACCATGGAACAAGGAATTCCTCAAAAACTAAGAACGAAAAGTCTACACGTACAGGAAGGACTCAAAGGTCACTTATCAGGTTTCAAAAATGGTTCGAGGGTGCATTTCTGGTTGTAATTATCATTTCAATTTGTATCAATAGGTGTGTTATGATAGAAGACTTTGCATCAATTTTGTATTTGTCTGTAATTAGTTTGTTTTCAGTGTCAAGATGAAAGGGGCGAATTTTGGAGTTTGTCACAGTCGTAGAAGCACGGCACATTTTTTCAAAGATTGTCCGCGAAAACTTCAATTCCTATGGTGTCCACGTGGAATTCAAAAATGTTTTATAGTTGAAAGGAACACTGGTTACAAGGGGTGATTATTCAAAACTTGTAGCGACAACTGCAACTATTTCAACTGGGTCCAAAATGATGAATCAAGCAGTGAATCGAGTACCGTTAATGAAGTAGTGAAAGTTGAGGCCAATGAGGAAGTAGAAGTTTTGCCAAGCATGTTTGACTCTCTTGCTCGAATAGCCGACAAACGAGACGTCAAGATTTTGTTAAACCTAACATTTCACAAGGGAAAAGGAGGTGCGGAGGAGTATGGGAAAGGAAAGGGCCCGACATTGCATGATTAGTAGTTAGTTATTGAGCGAGTTATATGTATTGTGTTCGTTTTATATTTGCTATTAGAAAATGGTGTTGATATAGTCATGGTGCATCTTTAGTAGTGAAAATTTGTGTTTAGAGATAGAATGGTTGTAAGCCTGAAGATGATGGTATTAGAAAATGGTACTGAGTAAACTTTTGGTTCCTTAAGTTAAATTGTTTGCATTGATCCTTTCTTATTGTCGCTAAGTATCAATCTTTTTTGTCCTGGTATGCAACATGGATATAAACTCCAACCAATGCATTTGACATTCTAAAATAATAAGAAAAAAGCTTACACCAGTATCCAAAAATAATCAGGAACAGAAATGCTCTCACCACAAAAAAACCACCAAAGTTGATTGCAATATTACCGTCAAATAGAACAAATACAAAGCTGCTTCAATATTACAGACCTAGGAATCCTCAGAACAAAAAATGGACTTGAAACTATCCAATACCTAAAACTGCTTAATTCAAACAAAATCTAATATACACGAGGCAATAATAAGATATTTTGCCCCCCTCTCCACTTTTACTACCTGTCCACATCCACTTTGCTCGTCTAAGAATCATCCTCTATGGTGATTTTTGTGCACTAAATTGTTTGGCTTTAGCATATAAATCATGCTGCCGCTTTATATCTATGCTAAAAGGCAGAACTTCTTGAGTACTCAACGCCTGATAATCAGCTGCTCCATTGTTGCTACTTGGTTTTCTAGTCAGAAAACAAGAGATACCATTTAAACTATGGCCATTGCTCCTAACAGCTCACTCTGATTTGGCAGAGAGTGTGGCACAATTACTAAACGCATTAGGATACTTGGTCAGCAAGAGAGTAGAGTCCGGTAAATAAGGGAAGCCATTTTGTAGTTCCCTATCTAGTTGGGATACACCTCTAGTTGGAAGAGGAACTGCAAAAGAATTTCAATTTCTACTTCTCTAGTTTACTTTAAGATCTACTGTCATCAAATCAATTTTGCAACAACAAATCAAAAAACAATTTCATTAAAGGCAAAAGTTTTATTACATCAGGGAACAGCCGGATAGGAAAACTGAATGATCCAGTCAGCAACACAGCAAAGCAACTGGACAACAAAAATTGGGCATTAAAAAGAACAAATCTATAAGAGAAGCAGTAAAATGTTCATTGTAATTGGTTGCCCATGATGATTGACGCCAACAAAAGGAGCAAATGGCATGTCGTACTGAGATATGTCGTATCAAAGGTGACAACATCACCGAACTCCTTGTAAGCTTGCCTACACCTATTGTCTGCCCAAAACACATTCCTAAGACGGGACTTCTCGTCTAAATCCATACTGAAGTAAAATCCCGAGCAGCATGCTTGCATATTTGAAAAATATTATTTTATACCGGCGGCATCTCCTTCTCCAAGTCTAGAGATGGCAACAGGGCGTGGGCGCCAATCCCACGCCCCACCCCGCCTTAGATAGGGCGGGGTTGGACGGGTTCGGGGCGCGGGCTTGCCCCGTTTATATATTTTTTTCAAAAATTTTCAATTAACTATTTTTTTAAATTTGTAAATTTTTTATTTTTTAATTCTTCACGGGGCAGGTTCGGGACGCTTCGGGGCGGGGCACCCCCCCTCCCGCCCTGCCCCACCAACCCGTCGAAGCCAGTTTTTTTCGCCCCATTCGGGGCGGGGCAGCGCCGGGACGAGACAGGGTAGGGCGGGTTTTTTTGCCATCACTATCCAAGTCGTAATCGTCTCACTTGTTCAATGTAATTTCGACAATCATTCTCCACGAAAGTCAAAGTCTCATAACTACCTGACTTCACCGCTGCAGAGTCGTAATTTTTATGCAATGGAATTCCTGCCATATCATTCACTTCAAGCTTCCATTTCACATTTGTAGTCAACTCTCGATTACATCGATACAACCTAGACCTTGAAGGATTCGTTTTATGATTATGCTTGAGGTGGAATATGTTTACTCTCCAATTTCCATTACTTAATAAAGACGCTGAGATCCTTACCTTACAATCCATTTGACTTGTTGGTTGTTACTTCAAAGAATTGCTTGTACCATAACTTCTTCTGCCCTCACGTCCACAAGTGAATGTTACATATTTCAAGTTTCCATCGTCCCATTTTTTCGAATTTCGTTTCCTAACTAGAAAACCCACTTCATACGCAAATCTTTTGTAGAACTCCAATTTTTTTTTCATCATTGAATATCATACCCAGATCGGGTAAATTCACAACATATCCTCCAAACTCATCATCTTTAAATTGCTTCGCATTATCAGAGTCTACCAATAAATCAGGATGCTCGTCTTCCATAATTAAAACTTGGCTAAACATGACAAAACTGTCGATTTCTCTGCAACTATCCACATAGGAGTAAGTCTACACGTATGTTGCACCGTAGGTTCGTCGGAGTTGGAGGTGGACGGTTGTGAAGGCTTTAGGTCTCGATTGTGGTAGAGGGAACTCAAGATGGACGGTTGTGAAGGATTTAGATTTCGGTTGTGGCGGAGGGAACTCGAGATGCCGGTTGGTGAAACCTTTTTTTGGGCAATGAAACATGCTTCGGGAGGTTGGTCGGAGATGAAGCAAACAACTTGAAGGCCTCAATGTCTCAGTCGTGGTGGGGAGGAAATTTCAATTGCCGTATGTTTTTGCGGCTTTGATTTGGGGATTTTGATGTTTTCCCTTTAAAAAAAATGCCATGCAGCAAAACTTGAAACCCGGTAAGTGGCATGTACGTGTAGACTTACTCAAACCAAGAATTGGACACGTGTGGAGGAACAAGGTGGAAATTGAATTGCCAAGAACATTTGGCCAATCAAACATGAAATTTATGTGGAAATGAATTTTTTTTCCCATTTTTCATGTGATTTTTTCCTCAATCAAACAGGGCCTAATTGGTTTAAGAAACTAGTTTGCTTCTTCCGTCAATCTCGACGTCGGTGATTTGTCCCATGGTCGCGGCCCACCCATTCTGACTTCCCATGTTCATGCTCCACCTATTACAACAATGGGGTCGTCATCAATTTCAACCAATATACTGGTTTCACCATGCCCAAATTGTGAAGCAATTTTGCAAGGCAAGAATATTTCGTCACTTCCAATTAACGGGGTGGCGTGGTTCAAAGTCAACTGGCGAACCTTCAATAGTCTCCTACAATTATTGGTCCAATACCAATTATTTCAATTTATGGTTCAACAATGCAAATTGTGAACTCTTTGATCTATACGCTACCCGTTTCCTTTTCTATTCCAATTGATGTCAATTCACTAAATTGGACTTAAATGTACCCACAGCAAACTGGCGCAAAAATGGGTTATGCTTCAATTCCACCAATTTAAGCCCCCCAATCCTCAAATTTTGGACTCCAACGTGATCCCCATTTGTCCACGCATTGTGGAGCCACATTATATGTTTTTGGGTGCGACGGAGGGTGCTCAGTGGCATGTGGCTGATGGCGACGACGATTGGTCTTTTACTTCTGGTTTTGGATTAGGGGTTTTAGGTGGGCGGAGAGGAAGAAGATGCAATTTCTTTTCTTTTATATTTTATATATATTCTAGTTCATTGCCCGTGCAATGCACGAATTATGTTATTTTGAAGGTAATGTTAGTAGTAAGTTTGTATCTATACTTTGTTGTTTAGCAATGGACATGTGTATCGAATGATCTCAGTTTTCAATAATATCAAAACAAATTAATATTGTTACATAGTTGAATTGAAAAATTGGTAGATATTTTTTTATAATTTATTTATTTGTTTGATGTTATGCAAATGGTTTGTCGCTTTGAAATGGGGATTGACCTGGCCGGTCAGGTCGTTGGGGTCAATGGGACAACGTCCCTCGTGGGGAGTCAAAATTATAGAAGTAAAGCTTCCCGGCCGCCTGTCTCCTAATATGGAAATACTTTTAATGATTTCTAGCGTTGCCCCCGAAAGGGAATTCTGATTTTAGTGTATGTGTTGAAGAGTTATGTCTATTAGAAGTTAATAGTTTTTTCTCCAACAAGCGTACCCATTCATTCCAACGAACACCTTTCTCTTATATATTTAATATGTTGCCCATTTGTAGATACAAATGATCTGTTCTCCGCTCTGTGCAAAGCAGGTACTGGTCTCCGGACGGGGGGAAAGATTACCCACGCACGTGGAGTGCTGCGCTGCACAAAGCATGTCTCCGCGCTGCACAAAGACAGTTCTCTCCGCTCGACGCAGAGCATGTCTTCGCTACTCGAACACCCATCTGCCCTACGTTGTGGTCTTGATCCCACTGCCCTCAAAACCATACATGTAGTAATATATTATCCCAATGATTTCAATGATGGATTGGAATGTGCAGTGTCTTTCTGAAGTCTCACAATGGGAAAAAATGGGTTTTTGCCAAAATGCAAGCATGGGTTTCATATGGATTGCATTAATATGCGGTTTCAATCTCATTCCACTTGTCCTCTTTGTCGAGACCTTATTAGGAATGAAAATGAATCCTTATCGAGAGATTGTAATTCAAACCCCAATTGAAGAAAATTCAGGCCAGCCACCAAATTTCCATACCAATGTGTTGTTTTGGGGGGTAACGAGACTCAAGTTAGTACATTTGGACCTTGTTTGGAGGATAGTCATCAAGGCATTATAACTGCTGCTCCATTTCAACCCACTTGCTTGTCATCATTGGCATCGATAAGTAATAGGCTAGACAGAATGCTTGTGATTGACATTCCAAGACATGTTAACGAAGAGGAAGATGAAAAATCGTCCGTCCCTTCGCGTTTGAGATCGTTGAAAAGGCTTCTGAGTGGTAATATAAACTTTAATCATTGGAGTCCTAGAAATGCGGATATGGTACAAGTAGCAGTCAGAGTTGATATCCCCATCCAATGTGAGTATGTAATTATACACAAATTTTTCAGTAAGAGAGTTTGATGCTGCAGTCGAATGTCATCAAGTTCAATGGCCGTGATAGCTAAGGATGTCAATATCTCCCACTCACAAATTTATTTGTTCTACGTTTTTTGTTCTTGGTGAAGATGAAACATCTACAGTTTAGAACACATGTTGGTTTTGTATACACTTAGTTGATTTCTCTGTTTGAGGGCTCCGTTTTTCTTTAGTTTGTGTTCGAAGAAGCATGAATACAATTAAGTTTAGAATTGACTACCACTAGTAAATGGTTGCTTCCATTTTTACTCTCCCCTTTATTCTCAGAAATAAGAAGAGCCAACAATTGTGGTTACGAGAAAGTCCATATTACCCTTTTGTTTTAAAGTTTCGTGAATGGATATGGATAAGATGGGATAAAAAAAGCTTCATAAATGAATGATAACTAGTGAATTGCATGTTTTAAGATAGTGGGGATGTATGCTTGTGCCAAGTCCCATTTGCGTTTCCCTATATTTTGTTGATTATCGATGATGGGCACTGAATGCTTAGTTTTTCCTTGTGCCTGATTTCCCTAGAAAGGGGATTGGAAAAATGGCTTGGAGAGTTTGGATGGTGAGTAAGAACGCACTGATTAGTTTATGCAAGATCTTCAACAGTGCAAATGGTTGGTTAAATTTTATCTCTTGAATTGCAATTGCTATCGTTGAAAATTATCTGAATAAAATCAGTATCTCATGTACTTGTAGAAGAAGTGGATCTACATATACGTGTTTGAAGTATCCTATCCTGTAAAGAGTTAGTTACTACTTATTGGGATTTTTTACACCGTAACTTTTTGATGGCTGGATTGGTGGGTTTATTTGGCATTTTCGAGTTTCAATCCAATGACTCAGAGCATCTACCATTTTAATCCTAATATGGACCGGATTTTGGGCCTAGCAGAAATGGGCTTACTTCAGGCTGAAATAATGATTTTTACAAAATGGGCCCGAAGCCATATCATCATCGCCTAGTGGGCTGGACACTGACATCACAGCCCACAGCTACTTAGCCTCATATTCAAATCATGCAAAGCAAATCCCATTTCCTTTTAATATACATTCTATATAATTAATATGTTACTGTATTGTAAAACGTTTTAGCTCTTGAATTATTTCATTTTTGTAGTTTAGAAACATATTCTATTTTGAGTTTATAGATATTAGTTTCTTTTTCTCATTTCAATGTCTCATAAATCAGCTTGACTCATCTACATATATCGGTTGAAATGTTAGTTTCATTCCAGAGTAATGTGTAAACTCAGAATTTTAAAGTTTGTCGAATAATTTTTTTCAGATCCACTTCAATTTCCTGGTTACCATTTCATAACATTTTATTACGTAAATATTTTCCTAACTGGGCACCCCATTTTTAAGACACCAATGGAAGTGATGGATAAAGATGTCCTAGTACATGCCATGCGTTGATAGATTCGTCCAAGTTCAGTAAAGCATTCCTTGTAAAAGTTCAAAATTTTGAGGCATTTATCTATTGGGTGGTCCTGGCATTCTCAACCTCAAAAGCAAACTCGAGGTGAGGCTTTCCCTCAGCTCCTTCCACAACTAATGTGGGATAACCTCAACAATCTCTCCCTCACACATCGGCCCTAGGTGGGAGCAAACCCGTATCTCCCGTGGACTGTTGGGCCGAGACTTATTGATAACCAAGGCTCTGATACCATTGTTGGATAGTCTTGGGTCTTCTCAACTTCAAAAGCTAGCTCAAGAGGTGAGACTTTCCCTCACACTTATAAACTGACCACCAATCACTTCAACAACCGATGTGGGATAACCTCAATATTATCATCTGCCAACACGTGAATATGGTAAGATTCCCCCAAAGAGGAAAAGAAAAGAACGAACCAAAGCATATGTAATAAAACAGAGGAATGAAATATTTCCCTTAAAAAAAAAAGAAGTAACAGACTTTTAAGCATAAAGAGGATTAACTATTAACAATATTTGCACTTGTCTTTCACAATACAACATGGATAGTATCTTCCAGCATTGACTACAAACCAGCAACTAAAAGCAGACACAAGATACTGGTAGAAGAGAAATGGCTTTGGATATGTAAAGCACACATACGAAAATGCAGTGCTCCTAAACAAAATTGAAATTTCACAACTCTATCAAGTGTCAATTTAGACAGATAAGAGTTCCTAGGCAAAGGTTAATTAGCATATCAAGAAACTTACAAGCATACTGGCACCTCTAAATCACCAACCGAATTATCAAGTCTGTTATATTGAGGATCTTGTCTCTTGAATCTGCAAATACATCTAGCATGAACCAAAGGAAGCAGTGAATAAAAAGGATTCACATAGCTGACTCCAAGTGTATCTGGGACAAGGCTTAGTTTGTTGGTGTATCAATTACCTGATGAACCTGGCAAAGAGAACCACAGAAGTTTATGTGAACTAAATAATCAGAGGCATTAACAGCATTGTGGTCATTATATTTCACAGACACGCATAATCCACTCAATGTTTGATATAACAAATGAAAGTAAATATCCCTTAATAGATAATCAATACAAATAAGAATGTTAAAGAACTTGCATTTCTTTTTGAGAGTTCTCCAGAAGTAATACATTGTCAGTCCATAATGATGGATTAGCTTAGCAAGTTTAGACCCCGACTTGCAGGTCATGTGAATTACTATCTAAATGCATATATACAAAGAACACTGAAAAATGTGTGGCAAAATTTCCACAGAACACTTATGTTATCCCCCAATCTTCGTGCCAGAACGCAGCCAAAAACAAACCAGCACCACTGTAAATACGGTACAGGACACAACTAACAACCCGAACAGGTCCTCTGAAGCTATTTTCCATAGAGTATCTCATATTGTTTACTTTGGATGGTTCAACTAAGCCCTTTGTCCATGGTAAATAAAATGTCATGGTTGAGAAAATATCACATGAACTTGATATCTTCTTCCTTTTGTTCTAGTACAATGGTAGCAAGAGCAAGTCTGTATGCTGTGGATCTCAAATTCCTCACAAGAACATAGATCTCCTTCTTCCTCTGCCTAACAGGCAGTGCCTTCCATTGTTCCTCTCGAAGCCTAGAGAGTAAGGTTGCCTCACATAGAGCACCCGCAATTGGCTTTTTGCTGCATGTTTAAGAACACAATATTTCAATGGTTAGATTATAAGAAAACAGCATATACTAAGAATTACTTTTAAATTACCTTATTATTTAAAAGTACAGACAGAAAGCAACTTATCCAAACATGACTACTGGAAGGTGAGACAATAAAGCAGTCAAGTTATAGGAGTAAGCAACAAATTACCTTCCCCGAACAAAGCCAGTTGTAATGAAACCAATGGGCCACCTATAGGATTCTTGAACTGCCAGATCCTGTGGTACTTGAAGTTCCCATTCTCCAGATTTCTGTTCAAAGTACGATTGCAATGAATACTGAGGTAACTGAAGTTCTCTGTTAGTTTTTGATCTGCATGAATTACAATATCTTTTTCAGAGAGGATTTACGGAAAAAATCATATAGTACAGAAGGAGAGGATAAAATAACGAATGCAACAAGTAAAATGAAAAATGAGGACAACCTGAATGTCAACACATCTGTAATACGAGGTGCACAAACCACAGCTCCTTGTTCAAAAACGCCTTCCTTGTAAGCACGCAGAAGAACTCGAAGAAAACACTCCTTTTTGCAAGAATTTACTTCCAAGTTAACAGTGTCTTTAAGAATTTCTTTATCCTTCATGTACTTATACATGCAATTCTTCTGATCAAGTGTTTTTGGGAATAGAAGTAAATGATTAGCATTGAGTTCATTCAGAAAATCGACCAACATACGGGATGTCCTTGCCACAAAGCCTTTAAATGGAACACCATGGCCACCATCTTCTTCACTAAATATTTCAACTTGACTTTGAGAATTTCCAGCTTTACTTGATTCTTTATCAAAAGTAAGTCGGACACAATCCCATGGAGGGGGTATTGGAACTTTTGGGGGCCTTGTGGAAGGAGGACATAGCTCGGCTTTCTGATCAGAGGCAACAGCCTCCATTGCCATAAAATGGTAGTACGCTTTGCAATCAGGAAAGTCGAGAGGAAAATATGGCAACCCAGCCTGCAAAATTGGCGACGAGACGGTTAATATTTTGATAATCCAGTGATAAACTTATGCACAAGTAAAAGTCTGGAATATTACTTCGCAAGCAATCTGGTGCTTCTCTCTGAGACCAATGGCATGGGCACCATTGGAGACTAAAGTAATCCAAAACACTTTAACCCAACTTAGAGGGAGAATAATAGACCACCTGAATAAATTTGTCAAGAACAAGATGATTAGTAACTTAAACATTTCCTGTTGTTTACATACGAATTAAACACACATAATAACTATTACAACTTCCCGTAGCAGTTCATAATATCAAAAAAGAATTAATAAGCAAAAGAACAACCAGTTCAGATACACACAAGTGGCACTCCACATGCATTATCCGGTAGTAATCTAAGATGGATTCATACTACTTATGTGACTACACATCACTTCAACCATTTTGCTTTCATCAATAAAAACATAAAGCTCTCTATGACACAGTAGAAGTTCATTGGGAAACAGAAACTTGGACTGATTGTTAAGAACAGGAAAGGTTAGCCTCTCTAAGGCATACATGTACATATTAGAAGACGAAAACAAGCCACGGACATAATAAAAAATCAATCGCCAAAATTCTAACTGATTTAGCAAATTGCATGAAACAAGTAAAATTTACCTTATAACGGAACCCTCTAGGTTCTCATTTTTCAGAAGCAGAATAGGACACAATCTAGAAGAATTCCCCTCAGTGGAAGCATTTTGAATCCCCAAATGTGTACAGCCAAGGCGAATAAACTCCTTACGCTGGTGATGTTTTTCCATGCAGATAACACTTTCTTCCACTGGAGGGCATATCCCTCTGCTGGCATCCCACAAATCTACACACTCAGCTACACTATGGTCTTCGTTGTTTGGGCAGAATAAGAGCCCCTGAGCATCCCTTTCCAACCTTGTTTGCTCTTCATTTTTACCTAAAAGGCCAGAAGGTTTTTCTCCAGAAACAGTTTCAATCGCTTTCCTGGACAATGTACGAGGATCGTTGACAGAGAGAGAAATAATTGCAGAAGATGAAATTTGCTCTTCATTCTTAAGGGTGGACGTTTTCTTTGATTCCTCCTCATCCTCATCAGCAGAACATTGCTTCAGATGCCAAGAACTCTCAGAGATACTGCAGCCACACAACATCATTATGCCATACGATAATGCACAATTTGATCGACATGATACGAGTTACAAAATAAAATATCTCACCAACTGGCAGGTTGCAGTATCTTTCCAAGAAGCTGAAATGCATTTGATCCTATCAATTCCAAATTTCCAAGCTGGCCGTCACGAGAGGTACATTCAAGTGAATGACCAGTCACATCCATCTGAAATTTAAACCTGTTATCAGCTTGTGCTAGAAAAGAAAATGCGATGGTAAATTGAGTATGCGTGGGATTCAATTTGTTCTGTTTTTCAGTAGTTTATAAGAAACCCAAGGACAGAATAAAGCAGAAAGCATAAGAGGACATCCAAATGAAAATGCATGAAATCTAAAAATTTCTTTAGAACCCCACAAGCTATAGTGGTATAAAAATGCCAATTCAAGAAGTGATTGCATAAATATTTTCCATGCAAATAAGTCTATGGAAAAAATAAGCTATTAAACTGAGTATATTGCATTCAAAAGATAAAAGAATTTTAACTTAAGTAAACTAATATTCATAAAGATTAGTGTAGAAGATTTTGAAGCTTTATAAACTTACCTGTCTTTCACAGGCAGATCTTAAAGCATCATAACCTTCTCTAAAAGCTGCACTATGTATCCACACCCATAGCTGGCGGAAGGGATCACCATTGTCAATGCTTCGGTTTTCATCACACAAGCTCGCTTTGTGGACTTCTCTATTAACAGCAATTTGTGTTAGAGGTCGCCACAAGTAGGTGACTGGAGCAATAGTTGGAGAAAAAGGTTTCCCAGCATGATGAAGCTGCCAAATGATTCTAAAGATTAGATATTCAGCCAATAACACAATCCTGCGACATAGAATATGTAAAAAAATGGTTAACCCACCATAGCACTTCCAAAGATGTTGCCGGAAAGTATGTTATGCATTCTATCTTGGGAGTGTGTTGATGGGGAAGGAACCAACACAGAGCTCAGCACAGACAGTAGCATAACCTGGAAACATGTGTTGCAAGGATCAGGATATTGCAAGAGTCCAATAATTATAAATATCTATGCAAAAATAGCATGCTTTCACTGTCATCAACATCGTCATAGAATATATATTAGACCACCAGAAAGATTTCGGAAATGAAAATAATGACAGAGCTTGAATTTAATCGTAAGAAAAGAGTAAAGACTAGTTGATGCTTGCCTCTGGACCTTCCAACTGGACAGCTCCGCAATAGCTCATATCATGCACAAGCACTCCGCATTTTAATTTCTTTAAGAGAGCCCTTGAGCCTCTTCCTCTACATAACAAAACAATAAATTATTTTTGAGTACACTGTGAATTGATGGTCTTTTCTTCATTTGAAGAAGAATCTAAAATTTGATCCCAACTTGGTTAAACTTGTGAATCACTAAAACAGATTAGACAGTATATACAAGTACTTGCATTATAACATTCTGTGAATGTGAAGTATTGGCTTAAAAAATAATACAGATATCACACAATCGCATAAAAGAACCTATTCCTTTATTGATAATGTACATAAAAGCAGCAATTCATTACCTGCCATGCAGACCAAGAGGAATGTGGAATCCCCAGAGTTTTATCATCTTGAACCGCTTTGCATGCCATACATGCGTTCTCAGTCTCTTCGTCCCATCCCCTGAAGTACAAAACCCACTCTCAGGGTTCTTGCTGAGTTCAACCCTCCTTCGGAGTCGACGAGAAACCTTCTTCTCATCTTTCTTGGAAGAATCACTTTTATTCGTATCTTTTATTCCAACTCTCTGCTTCTTTCTAAACCTATTTCTCCCAACACGATCGTCATGCCCAGTAGTTCTCCGACGCTTGTTCCTTTGACAGCGGAAATCATTATTCAAACGGTTTGCAACTACGGAGTGAAGACTCTCGAGCTCAGAAGCTCTAGACTCAGCAAATTTCAGCACAAGAAGTTTGTGCGGCGGAGCAACTGATGCTTGAGGTTTACTCCCATCAGTAACCATATTTTGAACACCAACCAAATCAATTTTTCAACAATCTGATACCAATCAGCTACAAAGTGGTTGATCTTATTCTGAAAGCATAAAAGGTATTGGGTGTTAAACAATATTAGAAATGAGTTTAGAGCAACTGGAAATGGAACTACATATACACATGTATAACGATGTTCCAATGTATAGATATCAACAAAGTGATCTAAATAGTACACCAAATTACTTTCCAGTAAGAACAAGTTAGCACCTAATTTTTTCTGCACAACAAAGTAATTGAAGGCATAGAAATCCATAGAATAGTACAGATAGATAGGTACAACTAATCAAGAACATACAAGCATTAATGGGATTAAGGGCAGAGGTGAGTGGCAGTCAAATTTGGTAGTCTCCTTGTTGTGGAGACAATTTGATATTCACATACTGGAAAATGTCGCCTCAATAAGTTTGAATAAATTATAAAATAGTTACTTTTGCTGCAAGTAACTCTAACTTACGGCTAAACTAAGTGCTTATTTATTTATATTGAATAAATAATATATTGTGTTAGCTAATAAGTAATATATTACATGAATGTAGTGGACGAGGGAAATAAGCACATTGAAAACAGGTCCAGAGCCAGGATTTCGGTCTTGGGAGTAAGAATTAAGTAAAAATATTTTTTACCAAACAATACAAAAACACATTAATACTAAAAATAAAAGATTTTTTTTTAACAACTACGGGTAAAATGAATAGAATTGGAGCTTTTCGTTGAAGATATCTTTTCATTACTTCTTTGGGATCAAACAAAGCAAACTTAGCAAATTTTATATCTAAATATTATCTCACAAGTCACGACAACTTCAAACTATGACAAACTTGGCAATTTCAATTGAAACCATAACTTGGTGCAGCTATTTAAGACTCAACATGTCTTACTTTGTAGTTGTTATATAGGCGTTTTGCGTCAGAATATAAGCCAATAGGTAGAACTGAATTGTGAACATGGACATAAAGCATAAAGAGATCAAAAGAGCACAACATACTACTTTGTTGTGGAGATGGAACGGAGCCAGTCCCCAAGATAAATAATGTGGAAGGCTCTATTGCAGTTTGCAATTTCACACTTATAACCCACTCTTTATACCAAGTTCATCATCTATGTCAAAACCACCAACTTAAATGCAAGAGAGAGAAAGAGAAAAATTGCCCTCAAACACAAATCATATATTATT
>CAIGRL010037886.1:0-12976 GCA_903798325.1 Fraxinus xanthoxyloides
TTATGTCCAAGTTGATTGGACTTACGGCATAACACTTACATGACCTAGCCCCGAGGTGCATACTGTATAGTATCATGGGGGAAAATTATATTGGGACAAAGGAAATGTTATGGTTTAGTCTTATATGTATCTACCTTTTATTATTTGAGATAGACGTGAGATGTAAGCTCTGACATTTAACCTATATTTGCACAGCTTGCCACAAAATGACATTTGTTCATTAAGAGTCATCAATGTGTTTTCTTTTATGAATTAATGGATGTGAGATGCATGCATTTGAACATTTTACATCTTCATATTTCATGGCTTCTGTACTCTTTAGGTTTCTGAAATAAGGCTTAAAATCGAAGCTTTTGCCTTTTGGTAGTGTGTATCCGAGAGAGGA
Organism: Fraxinus xanthoxyloides; assembly: GCA_903798325.1. Taxonomy (NCBI): domain Eukaryota; kingdom Viridiplantae; phylum Streptophyta; class Magnoliopsida; order Lamiales; family Oleaceae; genus Fraxinus; species Fraxinus xanthoxyloides. The sequence goes on from CAIGRL010037886.1 coordinate 386, forward strand.
CTTAAATATATTGCCTCCAGCAATAAATGTACATTGACTATATATATTAAAAGTGTTTATGTCCAAGTTGATTGGACTTACGGCATAACACTTACATGACCTAGCCCCGAGGTGCATACTGTATAGTATCATGGGGAAAAATTATATTGGGACAAAGGAAATGTTATGGTTTAGTCTTATATGTATCTACCTTTTATTATTTGAGATAGACGTGAGATGTAAGCTTTGACATTTAACCTATATTTGCACAGCTTGCCACAAAATGACATTTGTTCATTAAGAGTCATCAATGTGTTTTCTTTTATGAATTAATGGATGTGAGAAGCATGCATTTGAACATTTTACATCTTCATATTTCATGGCTTCTGTACTCTTTAGGTTTCTGAAATAAGGCTTAAAATCGAAGCTTTTGCCTTTTGGTAGTGTGTATCCGAGAGAGGTCTTAAATATATTGCCTCCAGCAATCTGTAGCTAAATTACTGTTACAATTATGAATGGATTCGTTATGTAATTGTTTCAAAAATTACATACAAATGTCTTGTTTCACTCGGCTTGAACATGTTTGCATAACTTTATCCCATTTTTTTTTAAATCATTGTCTCTGTCTTTTTTTCCTTCCATTGTTATTTCTGCTGTGAAAGATACACATTACATGAATCTAATGTGGTTGAATTGTACTACAGATTGTGTGGAAGATTTGTACTTCTTAGAATCTGACCACGACTTTGAGTCTGGCGACGATGACATCAATTATGATAGAAATGTAACTGATGGGATTGAAATTGGATCGGGTGGCCATGACGACGAAGTACAGGAAAAACGAGAAGAATGCAACGAGAATGAATTGGATGAATTAGAACTACCGTCGTCAGAGGATCTACTTTCCCAAAGTTCATCAGATGAGGATAGCAGTTATCACGTTCCGCAATTTAATTTTAGTGAAGTGAAGCACGATGTGCTGAGTAAGATGTCACAACGGGCACGTGTGAAAAAAAAGCCACCCAACACTGGTTTTTTGGGAATAGGTTTTGAAATATTATTTTGTCCAATGTAAATTATTTAGGCTTGTAAAATATTATATTGTTTTAAGTGACAACTTGGTATATATTTTGTAATTCATTTACCTATTTGATCAACGGATGCTATGTTTTCAGAGATTTGGCTTTGCAAGTTAATTTGCTTTCCGTTTAGCATGTAGTTTGTAGTTTAACAGGATTGGTTGGTTGATCCCTTGGCAACAACTTTTGGTCCTGAATATAAGGTTGCACTGGAGCAGTTTAGTTTATAATCGTGGCAATTCAAAGTTGAACATTTTCAATACAGAAGGCTCATAAAAACATTACTGCCACTCCAGCAAATTATATAATTACCGTGTTCTAATCATATCCAGTTCTAAGTCCAAAATTTATACTGTATATTCAGCCACGCATGATACAATACAAGCTGCCATAAGAAATCCCTAACACAATACAAGCTGCCAAAATCGCTTCCTCCTCTTCTATCTTTTTTCATTCTGTAGACTAATTGAAATGGATCTGAAATAGCTATGGTTTGTTTTAGTGCCCTTAACAGAAATGACAATACATGTAATAAAGCAATTATAAATCGCAATGACACTTGAACTCATCGAAAATTCTATTGATACGAGTGCCAAAAAATAAACATCATATACCAGTAAATAAAGTAAATTATATAAAGGAAAGCTACTTTGTCAAGAACTCTGTAGTCCAACAGCATAAAGACACTGTAAATGAAATGTAACCAAAGGACACAAGTGTAAACTACATTCAAACTCTCTGTAACATGGACACTTTAATTAGGGTAGCGTGTCTGTGTCGGATACGAGTTGATATCGACACTTTTCAGACACTCCCCTGTAATCATTTTTCTTTTTATATTATAAATATTATATATTGTTAATTTAAAATTATTAACAAGTAACAAATAGGTATTCATGTTTAAAAAATTTCAACAAGAAAAATTAATAACAAGTATAAAACTAAATTTATACTATATAAATAAAAAAATTTTAAGAATTTAATCAACGTGTCAATGATATGTCGTGTCTGTAATTTTTTTTTGAAAATCGTGTGTCGGCGTATCCGACACTTATCATGTCGGACACACATGTCTGTGTCAGTGCATCATAGTTCAAACTAAATTTAGACAGGAAGTAATTTTGAACATTAGAACGAAGTTCGTTGCCTTCTTCTCGTTCTTCCTGTTCTTCATTGTCATGGCCACTCGATCCAATTTTAAGCCCATCAGTTACGTTTCTATCATTCGATGTCATCGTTGTCGGACTCCAAGTTGTGGTCGGATTCTAAGAAGTCCAGATATTCCTCATAATCTGTCATACAATTCAACCGCATAGATTCATGTAGTGTATTTCTTTCACATCAGAAATAACAATTGAAGAAAAAATAGACAAAGACAACGGTTTAAAAATGGGATTAAGCTATGCAAACATGTTCACCAAAGTCAAACAAGACATTTGCAATGTTCAGGCATGAAGAGTAATAATATATTCAAATAGTGTTAAATCAGTTGCCTGCTTCAATAATGTAAACTAATCATAAAATATTTATTGCCCTACTGAAAGGGTTAAATATTGTTGATATTAACACTTAAGTCATCAGATCCAAAGTATATGAGGAACCAAGCACAAAGTTACTGAGAAAATTCTTGCAAATACGGATTAAGAACACAGAAAACAGAAGATTATTATGTCAAGGAAGAATCAATAATCAGTATATTCCTGTAAACTACAGATTTTAGTAATATATATTAGTTTTGTATGCCACAGTAACTTAATAACCTCACATATTTTAGTTTGTAGTAGTAATATCTAAGAGTGAATTAATAATATGCCTTTTCACTTCCTTGAAATCTCGAGTAGACTGCTTTACTACAGCTTAAATTATATAGAAGTCTAAAGTGAGCATCCATTTTAATATTTTATGGTTACAATTTTCTCAACTCACAAAATCAGGTTGACGTTCCTATGCTGCACTGCTTACCCAGAAAATTTCGGAAAAACCAATGCTCATAAAGGAGACAATATTTTACATTCCTTAAATAGCACACAGAACACGAAAACTCATAGGTTTCATAGGTATATGCATAAAAAGGAAAATAAGTTTTACAAATGACATGTAGGCGACATACTACGATATCAAAGTTCTTTGATATGTTTCATTAGCGAACACAACATTTGACGGGATGAAAACACAACACATATTGCAAAAAACGAGATTGAAATTACATGGTTCAATTTTTAGTCTTGCAACAAAAGAGACAAGATCTGCCATGACATCCACAATACAAACAATTCCTCACAATACAAACAGATGGAGGGAGAGAAAACCCATTTGAAGGTAGCTCAACTCAAAAATTCAGATTCTTTGCAAGATCGAATTTACCTTCAATAGCTCGGTCCATGTGCACGATCAATAGTTCGGTCTGAATGGGTTTTTCCGGTCCTTCCTGTCTTCTCACCGATTGGATTGTTTTGGGGGTTTAGGGTTCTTGAGGTTGATTTGGGGGAAATGGTATCGCACCTTAGGGGTTGGATTTGGTAAGAGTTTGTTTATTTTACAGCAGATTGCCTAGAGTCGGGTTTCACGCCTTAGGGGTTGGATTTGGTTTCACGCCTTTGCTTATTTGGTAATGAGTTGGCGAGTGAGAAATTAAGTGAACATATTTAACTGGCCACTTCGACTTCCCGTTAGCCACATAAATGCGGCTACTGATGGTTTTAAATGGGTGAGTGATGGAGTTTGACGGAATGAAGTTCAGTAGCCAACGAAACAATTTTGAAAGTTCGGTGAGTAAGACATAACCCAAAGTTCAGTGGCTAATGAAACATTTAACTCGAATTTTTGCTTAACAAATATTTTTTAATTTTTTTATTAACATAATTAGTTCTATTATAAAACTAATAAAAAGGAAAGAATAATAAAAGAAAATTAATAGAATCAAAATTCAAGTTGTTATAAATTAGGGAGAAAAGACAAGAGAATAAAGAGAAATGAATAGATGAATTAGTGATATAATAATAATAATAATTAGGGTTACATGATGTATAATTGTTATTCACTAATAAAATAATTTACAACACTCTCTTCAATGACACGTGACAGAATATATAGCTAATTAAAATCTTGTCAAAGAAATTCAGTAGGGGCAAAACTTGATCGAATGAAATAGGTTATAGTTGCTTCCTTAATTTTAATTCATGTCTCAATTCATCATTGGCTTCTACGTCAATATCATAAATATTGCAATTTTTGTCAAATATATCTCATGTTGTCTTGTATAGTCTTCAAATAACACCATCTTCATACGAGATATTTATCAACCTTTGATGACCGTAATAATATGATGATTCAAAAAATTGCTCTTGTTGATCTCTTCAAGAGTTTCATAGATGTCATGGTATTATTTTAAGGGTAAATGTCTTGTAAGTTATAGACATTTCTTACATAAAAATATGCCTCATTAAAATCTTATTAAGAAAAATTCTAATTAAGGAAAAGGAGTACATTATTTTTTGAAATACGCTACAAAAGTTGTCTCATCAAAAATATTGTCAAGAAAATTTAATGAGATAAAATCTTAGTCAAGGAAAAAAGAGCACAACACGTATATACTCTCCCTCATAATAATATCACTTGAATTATGTTTCGAGCATATTAAATCCTTCAGGAATGACATTAATAGTCATACCAGATGAGTTAACTATAACATATTTCAAATTTCATGCATCTTCAAGATAACATGATATGAAGTCGTGATTTTATCCACCACGATCTTAGTAAATTTTACTATGTTAAGAGTCGTGTATTACATATTACGACTTTATTTTTCTCATTTCCTCTTCGCATAAGTATACAACTTTAGATTTTTCGGGCAGATGTCCAGAAATTTCAAGTTTCTCTAGTAAATTTAATATATGACTGTGCCCTTTTATTTGGCAAGTCATTACTTTGATCGATATATTTCAACGTATTTATTTCAGTTCCTCGCTTTATAATGCAGTACATAATTGCAAAGTGTTGTCGGCAACTTTTTATTTTTCGGTTCTATTTTTTTTCTAATAATGATATAAATTATTGAGATATTTCAACTTTCAACATATCAGGATACGAGGACAAATTCGAGTAAGGATTCGTTGATCGTTGAGGAAAGACTTATGATTAGGTCGCGAGCGAAGCGAGTCAAAAAAGCAATTGAACTACTTACTCAAGTTACGGTTGACGAAATATCGATCACAACAAGCAAAGGAACAAGTTTCACGCTAGGCTTGGAAGAAAAAACACCATGTATCAGCTTAGTCCAAGCGGCGAACTAGAAAGCTGAAGACAGTAACTATGCAACTCTTAGGCATGCGAACGCATGCCTCTATACCGAGACTCAAATGCGAACATTTTGTGGAATTATGTAGTCGCATGTTCCAACAGTATGCAGCCGCATAATACAAGTTCGACGACGAATTTATCAATTTTTGGAAAGAATTTTATTTTATTCAAAACTGTAGTTTTATGGTAATTCTTGACATTTTGAATATTAATTTCGTTTTTAAACAGGTTTTATGAGTTCCTTATAAATATAACTCATTCCATGTATTGTAAAGAAACACAATTTATTAAGAGATCAGTTGAAAAACATATTGATTTCTGCTTGTTCTTCATCAAACTAATTTTGAACTTATCAAGAATTAAGTTTTTGTGGCATTCTTCAAATTAAGTAAGGTTCATAAGTTTTGTGATCACAGGACCAATAAAGGGAGTCGTTGGTTACGCGACAAACTCATAATGTTCAAATTAAATAGGATGACTTGGAGCAACAAATGGAGAACATATTTCATACGAGATGTCACATCGCAATAATGCATGTTGTATGTTGTTGATGGGGGATAGTTGTACCAATGTGGCTAGCACTACACTTGTTGAAAAATTAGGATTATCTATACTAAAACATCATAGGCCTTACAAATTGCAATAGTTGAATGAATGTGGAGAGGTTAAGGTGAATAAGAAAATGTTGGTGAGTTTCTCCCTATGCATGGTGGAAATATTTTGTTGGGGAGATCATGACAATATGATAAGAAAGTAATTCATAACGAGTACAAAAATAGGTACAATTTTACTAAGGGTGAGAAATATATTACTCTTGCGTCGTTGACATCACAACAAGTGTGGAGATCAAATCAAATTCAAAAGTGGGAAAGAAAAAAGATTAAGAAAAAAGAGAGTAAAATTGATCTTTCACGATAAGAGAGCAAAAGAGAAAATAGTGAGGTGCCTCATTGTGAGAAAAAGAGCACAACCACAAGAGAGAAAAGTAAGAGAGTCTATTAAGAGGAGAGAGTGGCTTTCTATACAAAAAAAATTTGTTTGAGATTGAGATGGCTTTATTGAGAACTAACAAACTCATCCCCAGTTTGGATATTTTTTATTGTATGAACTCAGATACTCGTTCCATGAAGACTTATTTAGTGGGAATACCACCCATTGAGTATCCAATTGATTCAATGCAAGTGGAGAATATGATGAGTATTGAAGGAGAAACATTCAACTATGGCATTGTAAATAATCAACACCCTATACATAGATAGACGATGGTCAGCACGTAGTAATATTTTTTTTCACATGGGGCATGTACTTTTACACATATTAATGCATTGAATATTTCTATGAGAGTAAAAGGTCATTTGTCATATGCATTCAAAGGCAATCAATTACTAGTTAATGATATTCTAGTACGTTGCAAGAAATTAATTGAGCATGATAGATATTTGGGGTGCATTGTTGGTGATTTGAGGCATGAGAATCTATATTTCAATCTTGAAGTCCTTAACTATTTTGGTTCGAATTTATGGAATATGTTGGGAAATTTAGTATCATCTACTATTTGTACTACACGATTTGATATGATTTATGGTTTAAATCCGTTAACTTTGTCTGGTTTAATTCATTTAACTATTATTGTAAGTGGTAACTTAGATGGAAAGTAGGAGATTGAATTATATGCATCTCGAGGTAGCGAAAGGAAGATGCGTAAAGTATTCAAATCGGGTGATGGGTTTGGGTGCTTAGACAAAAATTGCTTGTTCGAATGCAAAGAAAGTCAAGATTACATCCTAGAGAAGATAGACCATTCCACGTCATTGCAAGAATTGAAACCAATGGATACAATTTGGATTTTCAAGGTAAGTTTATGATAATATGCATTTTTGCTGTCTCTAATCTTTCTCTCTTTGATGTGGGTATAGATTCGAGGTCAAATATTTTTTGAAGAGAGAGAGGATAGTATGATCTGGGATATGAAGACAAGTCTGGGCAAGGATCCATTATCTTTGAGGAAGGGCGTATGACTAAATCGCGATTGAAGTGGGTCAAAGAAACAATATGATTACTTGCTCAAGTTACGGTAGACGAAATATCGATCACAATAAACAAAGGAACAAGTTCCACGCTGAGCTTCAAAGGAAAATACGATGGATCAATTTGGTCCAAGCAGCAGACGAGAAAGCAGAAAAGAATAACTATGCGACCCTAGTCATGCGACTGTATGCCTCTCTATCGACACTCAAAGGAGATTTTTTTGGAACTATGGAGCCGCATGACCAACACTATGTGGCCACATGGTACAAGTTCGGCTACGAATTTTTCAATTTTTGGAAAAATTCTTTTTTTATTTAAATTCTACTTTTATGGTAATTCTTAATATTTTGAATATTAATTCCATTGTATAAGTGGGTTTTATGAGTTCCTTATAAATATGACTCATTCCATTCATTGTAAAGAGACAAAATATATTGAGCGATTAATTGAAAGCCATATTGCTTTCTTCTTATTCTTCATCGAACTAATTCTAAACTTATCAAAAATTAAGTTCTTGTAGCGTTCATCAAATTAGTAAGGTTCATAAGTTTTGTAAACACGTGGTCAACATATTGTCGGCAATTGTGTTAGTTCTTTGGTTCAATAATTTATTGGGTCGAACTTTTCAAATATTGGTTCTTAGCTATCTTGGGTTTGTTTTAATTTGTCATGAGTCCGTAGCTACTATTGCTATATGGATTTGCATCAGTACCTGAACCTCTTTTGGGACTTTATAAGTTGTCGTGTCTAAATACTCATCAAGAGTATATGCCTCCTTAACGAGATCATATTACTAATTAATCCATTTTCGTTTGGAGGTTTTTATATTGGAATCGAATATCCTCACATTTCAGACATGTCATATATTTATCAAATGTAATAGTAACTAATTGAGTTGGAGCGTTTAAAGCTGATGTATGAGATATTGTTGATTTATTTGATCAGTAAATACGTTTAAATAAATTATTTTTCGAACTTATGGTTCTAATTATCTTTTACGAGGATTTAGTTAATCATGCATTTGTACATTATTTTCAACTTTTTACTCCCCGTGATGCTCAAAAAATTGTTCAATCAAATTAAGAATCAACAAATTGTGTTATAAACTATTTACCAATTTGAGGCAAATGTTCAAACTACTCATTTATTCTTAGAATTCTTTATTTTTCATCTCACTGCATTGCGGTAGATCAATTTTACATATACTGCACATCAAAATAATTAGATGGAGAAATTAAACACTAACCATAAGCTAAGTTATATCAAAGAGAATAATGATGTTGCCATGATGCATAATAGCTTTAACACCCCAAATCTAGATACCTAGATCTGGAAGTATTATCATTTCATTTTCTCTTAAAATCATAAATGAGGAAAATGATTAAATTTTTCTTTGTTGTAATAAAAATCAATGACTGGTTATTTTAAAATGGTTTGTGCTTAATAAAATTTAGAACAATTAAATCGAATATTAACTTTAATTACAAAAAACAAATTCAATATTTAAATATGATAGTACTAACTTAGGGTCACCACAAGTCGTCATCTCGGATCACCCCTACCTTCATCATCTGAAAATGGGGGAATGAGTTAACGCTCAATAATCAAACATCGTGCATATGATATGCACGTGAATTATTTTAAAATAAAAGACATTCTCAATATGCATTCTCCTTTCTTTTATTTCTCTAAAATCTTGACATTGACATCGTGACCTCACTTAGAGTATCACATAACCAATCAAAATGTAGTGGGCAATTTTTATTGAGAACCTGGTTGAGTCCTACTGGTAGTACTACGAAGCTGTTAACATTAACATTATCATTGAACATTGGTCGGGTGCATTGGTCCCACGCCCCATTTCCCATTCATACCTTTCATGGCGTAGACATATACCTCGTAATAAAATATTCGAGATACATATCTTTAAAAACATTTCTTGACTTGTTGACATTTAGAAATTTTTTGTTTTTTGAAACTTAAGGTATGCTTATGAACGCATTAAGATGTATGAATATATTACGAAGAACATTTATGACATAAAAAATAATGATCAAATATCATGTTTACGTAAGGACAATTTAAATAATATGTTCATACATTTGACCATATGATGTACACATGAAAATAAGGAGAAGTTTACTTACTTTGAGTAGGGCTGGATATGGTCTGGTCCAGTTCGGTTCAATTTTGAAGAGAATCGAACCGAACTAAAATTTTCTGGTATTTAATAAATGAAATTGTTGGGTCCAAATATAAATATGGAATCATTTGGGTTTTGGTTCGGTTCCATTCGGTTCCGTACCATAATTAATTTTTTAATATGTACAGTAACACTACATAAATACAACTAATGACATATTCATTCATAGCTTCAATGTCAGAGAGGAAAAGTCAGACTCCACAGTCGGCGGCTTCGATATGGACATGTAGATATAGGTTTTCAATTTATCAAATGATTTGGGGTTAGTGGACATGTACTTATCGAATGAAAATATGAAATTGGAAAGGGAAAGATAAAAACTTAAAACGACCTAGATCTTGGACTAACAATGAATTAAGAATTGGGCCAAAAAAATTAAACAAAAAATCGAATTTAGAAATTGGATTGGGTTGGGCTAACTAACATTGGACTTGGCTTGTGAGTTGGAGCATCAATTACTAAATTAGTTAATTTGCTAATTTATTTAGAAAAAAATTAAAATAATTTAATTAATTCAATATAAAAAATTTTAAAAAATTATTTAGATTCGGTTATTCGGTTCTCGGTCTAGAACCTAGAATCGAACCAAACTCATTAGTTCTTGATTCAAATACCCGTTCGGGTAATTAACTTATGAAGAATTGATTGATTTGGTTCAATTCGGTCTGATTCAACTCAGAAGTGTTGTCCAGCCCTAACTTTGAGTCCTAGTAATTTACTTTTCGAATGGCAAAAAGAGATGTTCCTAGTCACTCACAAAGTCAGCGTGCCCACAATCATAATTCATCCTATTGGTAATAGGATTCAACTTAAATTTCTCACATGATGGAGGTCTTGGGTTCGATTCTTGAGGACTCGTCAGAAAGCCGCAAGGGGTAAGATGAGTCATGCTCTTTCAAAGCGGACAATACGTGTGATATTATAAAGATTGCGGCGCAAGGTCGGGTTGTTACAAAAAAACGTGCTACGCAATTGGTACTAGGATTCAACTTAAGTCTCTCATATGATGGAGGTCTTGAGTTCAAATCTTGGAGACCCATCAGAAAGCCGTGATGGGTAAGATGGACCTATGCTCTTCCAAAGTGCACAGTACGTATAATATAATAACGGCTCCGACACAAGGTTGAGTCTTTACAATTATCATTTATTTAGAAATTTCGACTAAACACACTCTTTAAATACGAAGCCATACCATTGATAGATTAGATCAATTTTATTTTTTATTATTATAAAATCCAATGAGTAAACGAAACTCTTATAAAATAATAAAATGGAACTCATTGTAATAATCATCAACCAAATGCACACTATCCAATTAAATAAGTATTAAATTAATAGTCTCTTTAAATTCAAACGAATATAAAGTTATAAATACATTGACATAAATTTACATAAACATAATCAATATACACACACAAGTCCTATACATACACATGTACATACAGAAAATAATTATGCTCATTTCGATGTCAATACAATACATGAAATAAATTTACCAGTACACAATTTTACCTACTCACGTATACATACAAGTACATATATATATATATAAATACAATTTGCACACTATTCTATGTGGTATGAAAATAATATAAAGAAACTATTATTTTAATACTAATAAATTGAATTGTAATGATTACTTTTAAATATAAAATTCAACAATTAATTAATATACTACTAAAATTTCATACAACATGTATATACACTACGCAGACACTTGCACAGTTTCATGCCATTTTATGAAATGAAATTATTATTTTAACTCAAATCAATTGATATGTAATAATTGCTTATTGAATCAAAATTTCAGCCATTACATAAAATACTATTAAAATTTCATACATTTATGTCCAACGCTAGATCTTTAGACTGGGAGCATAGAATGAGTACGTTTATGTTGAAGCCAACATTTAAGGGAAGTAAGGTGAACCATTAAGGTATGAATTTTGATTTAAAATCTAATCAAACTTAATTAGGCATGATTCTTGCAATTAAATCTTTAAAACATATTATTTATCCATTTCAGTTAAACTAAAATATAAAATAATATATTTTAGTTAACCAATTTAAAATTTTATTACTAAGTCATCCAAATAATAATAATAATAATAATAATATTATTATTATTATTTTATATTGTTTATTTAGTTGTACAAAAATACACTTACTGAAAAGAGAAAATATGTCTAAGTTCAATGCAAAAGTAAGACAAGTCAAAAGGCACGTAATAAAATATATTTTGTATATTTTAATCTAACTTACTTAGACTTATAATAAATTTAAATTAATAAGCACATGGATCGTATATGGCATCCAAGACACCTTCAACGGTAAAAATATAATTAGTTACGAGAAAGATAATATATAATTTAAGCAGTAAATGCAATTTAATGTAAGATCTAAACATACATGATAAGCATGAAAATTAAGTACATTGCATAACAAAATCTTACCCCTTAAAATAAATCTTGTCCTCGAAAATAAAACATACCAAATAAATACGGGTTCTTGGCACATATTGCGTCATCGTGCTCCTATGTTAACTCTCTGACTACAAGATTCTCCAAAATAAATTAACTATAGTTATCCTCTTAAATTTAAGTCTATTGTCTACTGTATTTAAGATTTTGATGCATTGTAAGTATAGTGATCCCTTAGTAGTTCATGACCTAAATGACCCATGACCTTAACATAGAGTGTTATGAGTGATTAAAGTACGCTAAACATGATCGTATGGTATATGATATTCTAACATGAACAAAATGTAACAAAATAAATTCCATTTCATCATAGGCACAAAAATTTAACACAAGATAATCATTATTTTTTATTTATTTATAAAACTTTCACAACAAATTAGTACACCACAATAAAATACTTTGTAATATTTTCATAAGTAGTCTTTTACAATTTTTTTATTATAATAATAAAATTATCTATGTTATGGACTTCAATGCACACATATTTCTTAAATGGATTATGCTGTGTACATAAAAGTAC
>CAIGRL010037904.1:0-14429 GCA_903798325.1 Fraxinus xanthoxyloides
AATCCCCAAAAAACTAATTAACTAATCTTGGCAAACTTTTAATCAACCAACAATACAAACTTGGTAATCACTAATAAATTTGGCCATATAAAATTTTGAAAAGTTAACTTATCATACTAAAAATTAAATGAGCAAGTTAAACGAGCATAAAATTTCGGAGTATTACATAGGGTCTTTATTTTGTACATCTCTCCAGAATAAGGACTTCATGTCCAATCTCCCCTTAGGGTTGTTAGAGCCTCCCTATCTATTACCTACACACAATAGGTCATCCCATCCATGAAGTAGGACAATAAAATTTTCAGAGACTCGCCCTCCTGTTGCCGCATATCTTGTAAGCATTGGATAGATCATTTTCCTTCTTTGCTTGTGTCGAAGCACTTAAGGAATATATTTTTGAGGTCCAGCTAGCTCCGAATGCTCCTTTCTGGTATTCTAGTATACCAGATCTCGACCGCTCTACTTAGGGTCAAATGGAAAACTACACAATCATGGCTAGGGTGTCTCCCTTTAGATTCATGTGAGTCTTAAAGCTATTGAGATGTTTCACGGGATCACCTCTTCCATCATACTTGGGAAGTTTGGGGAGTGAAGTGGTTTGTTCAGCATGGGGGCATTCCTATTGGCTTGCAAAAATGGTAAAGTATCATCGTCAAGATCGCAGAACTTTTTAGTTCATCAGAATCCTCATCTACCTTAAATTGAGTCTTGGAGGACGGATGGAAAGGTCCGCTTCACTTCTGGGCCACTTTCACCTATTTTAAGTGGAGGGATTTGAGGTGCTTCATCAAAGCTCGTGTTATCTATTTCTAAGCATAGAAGGAGGTCGATTCGGCCCATTTTTAGGTGCCGGGGGAGTGGATCCTACCTATTTCTTAGAGCCCCCGACCTCAACTTGTCGAGACGCTTATGAACCTCTGTGGCAGGTTATTTGGTTTATCATACAATAAATACATTGATGTGTCGCCTTATAAATAGGCTGACACACCGACATTCTTTATTACAGACGTTACATCAATCATATATAAAGATTTCATAAGGATCTTGCAAGAGACAACTTCAGCTTCATGTGGATTAGGGGCCTCAGAGGAAGATTCTTTTGTGAAGAGCTTTGACTTCTTTCTTCTTTTATACAACACTTTTGATTATGTACTTCATCTGTTTAGACAGCGCTTCAGCTTAAGAGCTTCGGCCATTCATATGATTTCTTTACTTTTGACTATCGATCTTTGTTGACTTTTCTGCCCACGTGGTTTTGCTACGTGGCTCTTTGACATGAGCCTCAAAGGCGAGGCATAACATGTTATTTTGTACGTCCAATCAACATTTGACAAAAAACACTTTTAATATACATATAATTAATGCAATTTATGGCAAGATATATTATTTAATTGAATTAATATTCTAATAAATTAAATAATAGAATCCGCAGATTCAAGTCTTGGTAATTTTTTAATCACAAAAAGTTGTGAATAAGATATAAATTACATATAACTGAATCTTAAATCATCTGAGGTTATAAGTAATAACGAGATATGTATATCGCTATTATGAATAGATCATCACATGTGACATTTCTTGTGAAGTAAGTAGCCAATCTCACAAGTTAAAGTGTGGTGACACTTAAATGAACACTTGAATGTTTTGTTATAGAACAAAACATTGGAAACCCGATGGAAAATTCTATATGGATAACTATTTGAGTGTTAGTGATTAATCTCTAACGTTTGGTAATAGAATTGGTCATTTGACTTGAGGTCATCATAGTACCTTATATGAGAACATTTATACTTTGGTGATATTGAATGTTGCTCTGCCAAGAGTTACTAATACGGAATCATTCGGGTACATCAAGAATCATACGAATGTTGTGAATTATCAATAGATGATTCATCACTTATAGATAGTAAGAGATTATTATCTACATTTCATTTAATTAAGTTAATAACGAAATCCTTGGCCAATGTGTACTCATAAGTCGAAAATGAGTTTTTGACTTACATTGACTTAATAGTGGGATGAAAGATATTATCAATAATTTAGATTGACACATATCCATATCTCATAATTGATCGAATCATATTGACGAAAGGATTATAGTTTCATGGTAAAAGAAAAAGTTTGGTTTTGTCATAACACGTGACATTTCAAGTCAGATGTATTTTCCTTACACATTGCTAGATGTAAATTTGCGGACGACGGATGTGAATTGGTGATAGATTAGAAGGGACTATTTTAATTTATCANGTTGAAAATGAGTTTTTGACTTACATTGACTTAACAGTAGGATAAAAGATATGATCGATAATTGAGATTGACACATATCCATATCTCATAATTGATCGGATCATATTGACGAAAGGATTATAGTTTCATGGTAAAAGAAAAAGTTTGGTTTTGTCATAACACGTGACATTTCAAGTCAGATGTATTTTCCTTACACATTGCTAGATGTAAATTTGCGGACGACGGATGTGAATTGGTGATAGATTAGAAGGGACTATTTTAATTTATCATTTTTGATTAGATCAAACTAATAATTCACATTATTAGGTATCGTGATCTGGAACATGATGGGTCACACACAAAAAGAAGAACCAAAAAAGAACGAGATTCACAAATTAATTAATTACACGTGTTATACAATTAATTATTTGAGTTGTTTGTTAATATGCTCAAATTAATAAATTCATGGACCAAATTTAATTAATTGGATTAATTAAATATTGAACCTGATTAAGTTTAAGAGACTGGCCAAACCTATTTCGACTTATATTAGTAATCATTAGGGTTTCAAAAAAATAAAAATAGAATAGAGCATAATTTATTATCTTGCTAGTACAAGAAAAGAGAAACCTTAATTCTCTCATTCTTGTTCTTTGTATGGATTTCCATTATAGGCTGGAGAATTGAACAACTGTGGATTGCAAATCGTGATTGTTCATATTTCAAGATCCACAAAAGAGACTGTAGAATCTACAAAAAGTAAAATTTCTATTACAATTTCTTTCTAAACACAAAGAAAGTCTAAGATGGGAATTGAGATTTCTTTATTTTCCACTTCGCATGTTCAGTAAATTCCCAACAGTAGCAACTGGAGGGTGTATGTTATTAGGTAAAGAACTGGGTTTTTAAAAATAGGTAGACTCAAATGATACATGTAGACTTGATAACACGAGAGACAACTGTGGATGGTGTTGCATGATTATAAGAGAAAGGAAGGATCCAACGAAGGGACGAGTGAACTCGAAGAATTAGAAATAATTAAAGGACAATTGAATTGGAGAAGAAGACATACTAGGAGAGACCATGGTACCAACAGGGAAGTGATGATTCAATGAAACACTTTCATCGAACACAACACTGCGAGAGATATAGACACACTCGCTTACAAGGTCAAGGAACCTATATCTCTTTTGACTCGAGCAATGAAGATGCACGAGACACTATGATAAGACAACTTGTTTTCATCTTAAGGACGTAATAAGAGGTAGCAACAACATCCAAAACTACGGAGAAATGAGTAACCGGAGATTCCTTTATAGAGTTTAAAATGAGGGTATCATTATTGTTAGGTTTTGATAGTTTATGATATAATTGGCAATTATGATATAATTGGCAAGTATGTGAACAGAAATGACTAAATTGGATAGGTTACAAAAGTCAAGGAATAGGTTATAATTTTTGCATTTGAGTTGTATAGTTCTAGGGTTTGAGCTTCAAAAGAGGAAAAAAAAAGGGCATCGCAATTTCACTAAACTGTCGCCAGGACTTCGCTCCAGCGGCAGAAACCAAAACATTTTCGCTTGTCGCTCGATTGTTGCTGAGCTTTTTGCTCGTGCTATAGGGTTAGTGGGGAATTTCATAATCGCAATTTCAAGGCTTTTTATCCGACCTATTCAACCCTAACCCTATAGATAAATAACAGAATGCTACAAAACATAAATTCAAAGGTTGAAACATAGAGAGATCTTGAGAGCTTTATCTTTTTATCTTCAATTTATTGAGAGACTTCAACCTTCATTTAATTTGACTACACTATCATCAGTTCCAGTTAATCAAAATATCAAGCTTATTGAGGAACACGAAGTCCTCAAGAATCCATAGGAGATAGATGAATCCACAAAGCCAGGGGTTAGAGAATCTAGGAAGGCTTTGATATTGCAGTCAAGGAGTTGGTACAGGAAAGTGCAATTCAGGAGGGCTGTCTTTTATAGTCAGGAGCTTGTCCAAGGCACATAATCGAGGAAGACTATATTAACTTCAGTTAGGAGGTCAGAAGTTCGTGTTGTCATCTTGTCTGGCGGACTATAAGTTCGATCATTTATAGTGGATTTTGACTAGCAAAGCACCTGGAGTTTTTACCCAATTGAGGTTTCTCTGTGAACATTCTGTTTGTTTTTTACTACTTTATTTACCTTTTTTTTTTCATATTCTGTGGTATTCAAACATAGGATAATTGGACTGTATGCTTAACCATCTAGAGATAGTTAATTAGTGACTTATTTACAATTTTTAATTCCACATTTACACCTATTCACCCCCATCTAGGTGTAGTTTTGGTCGAACTGTGTAAATTTCAATTGGTATCAAAGCCTCATTTCGATTCTTGACCCATATATTTATCTAGATGAATCAGTCTCTATCCGTGCCTTCATTTTTTTACGGAAGCAACTGTGCCTACTGGAAAGTTAGGATGAGAGCCTTTTTAAAATCCTTAGATGAATGTATCTGGCTTAGTATAGTAAATGGCTGAGTTGCACCTAGTTCTACAATTAATAATAAAGTTATTCCCACTCCTATTGCTAATTGAACTAGAGCGAACTTAGATGAGTGCAACCAGAATAGCAAAGCCTTACATGCCCTGCTTATAGTTCAACATATTTATCCTAAGATTGTAAAAGTATTTATATGCATTTCAAAAGTCGTACAAGATTCCCAAATTATAATATAAATGGAGTCCACAAAATAACCCTACACATCAAACTTCGGAATCCCGAAAGAGCGCCATAGCTAGCCATGTCTCCTAGGAAGTTTCATGCTTACCTACAATGCAAGAACTGCATAAGCCAATGCTTAGTAAGGAAGAATCATGAAGGTCATGAGTATGAGTGATAATTATAACTAACACCATGCCATTTGCTTTAAACATGATGCTAAAGATGTATTATGCTCAAATATTTGTCAAAGTCGACTCAAAATAATCTCATTTGAAATATTTCATTGGGCCTTTGACCCACCTACTATGCACTGGATAGAGCTTTGTACAATATCAATATCAATAATCAATGATTAATAATCAAATGGCCAATCTGACATCGACACCGGTGAGTGGATCATCCTCTTGTGACCACTAGAGGCTCATCCTCTAACTGCCCCTATGATCACCCAAGAAGTATCTCACCCAGCAACGCAAATAATCAGAGTATCGCAAAGGCACAATCGAGCGGTCCACCCTCATGTGATTACCAAAGGCCCATCCCCTATCCACCTTTGCAATCAACCAGGAAGTATCACCCGTAGTGCCAAAACATATCACATAAGCACCTCACATGCCTCGGTGTCCTAGTAGTGGTCAATAAAATATTTTATGAGAAAATCTCAATTTTACAATCATGCCTTTCATGCTAGATTTTCAACCATGGACATATGTCGTGCATGCACATAAAGATTCATGTAAGTAACATACTCAATGATCATAACAATCAAATGATACACAATGAGTACCTTATCAAAGTTATGTAAATATTCTAACACTATTAGATCACAAAAAATTGTGTTCTTGCATCGTAGTTGCAAATGGACTTTCACTTACCTTTTTGCTCTTGTGTGTGCGCGCTTCTACGAAGCGTAAATCAATTCTTTTTTCCACTAAAAGTCAAAAAATCACCTATATTGTCATCTAATATTAAACACAATCCTAAATTTGATAATCTTAACACACTCAATCTTGTGCTACGTCCATTCATGCCAAAATAATTTAGATGACATTAATAATTCAAGTATTCGATTGCATTGCAAACTAATCCCATAAATCANATACACAATGAGTACCTTATCAAAGTTATGTAAATATTCTAACACTATTAGATCACAAAAAATTGTGTTCTTGCATCGTAGTTGCAAATGGACTTTCACTTACCTTTTTGCTCTTGTGTGTGCGCGCTTCTACGAAGCGTAAATCAATTCTTTTTTCCACTAAAAGTCAAAAAATCACCTATATTGTCATCTAATATTAAACACAATCCTAAATTTGATAATCTTAACACACTCAATCTTGTGCTACGTCCATTCATGCCAAAATAATTTAGATGACATTAATAATTCAAGTTACCGATTGCATTGCAAACTAGTCCCATAAATCACAATATTTCTCGAGTCCAATTATGAAAGTCAATGTCATCCAATTGTTTTTTAACCACATAGAACTCCTTAAAATGTATTTTCCATACCTAAGAGATAGTTAATGGACATGTAAAGGCCGAATCTAAGTTAAATACACAAATCGACAGAATCTGTTTCCAGGTTTCCATCGATGTCCAAGTATTTTTCCAATCCTTTTTCACCCCCCTTTTTACCATGCTTCTATAACACGTATGTAAAGGTAATCAAGGTATAAATTAGTCCTAAATTAATGGTTTTATAGCTTCGAAGGAATTCCTTTTTATAGACAGCAAATCAAACAATTTCCCTCATGGCTGTTTTGAGTTTCACTTGAACTAGACTTCCAAAAATTGGATTCTAACCTATTAAAGATCATTTCTATACTTCCAAATCATGTATAAAAACATTCATATTGATAAATATAAGTTATACCTAAGGGATTACTTAAAATCAAAGGTTAAACCATTCGATTCTAGCAATGCACATCTCTGTCCAGGTTATTTTCTTTCAAATTCTTCTAATTAATTGCCCCATTTTTGCCATCATAAATCATAAAAACACCCCAACACGATCTTACTCAAGTCCATAGGTTCAAGAATCTATAAAACTCTCAATAACAATAAAGACATACCTTGAAAAAAGTGAACTAATTCAACTGCCTAGAACTCCCAATTCCCAACTTTCTGTTTTCTATTTTTCCTTAGCTCTTTTGCTTTCTCTTTCACTTGAGGAAAGACTTGGGTTAAGCATCCTACAGCTTTATAAGACGTGATGGAGGCCTTAAGATTGAAGGAATTTTATATTGAAGTGACAAATCATCACATGTTTATTAGAATGTGTCTCTTTCTAGTTACATTCTGATTTTGTACCAATCCTTAGACAGTTTGTATGAAATTTAGGGATTATATGTTACATACTTGAAGTCTTAAAGAAGTTGTAGACATGTCTAATGCTTAAGGGTGAAGGAATTGACCATTACAAGGATAAATCAATAGGCTGGAGTTGTACTAAGCAAGAGGTGGGCTCTTGAGGTTAAAATCTGATTTTGTAGCTATCATTGCAGGTAAAAATCAAGTATCCTTGGCTTATCTTAATGTGTTTACAATCCAATTTATGTGCTCTAAGATCCCAAAATATTTTATAGAGCTAAATCCTTAACTGTCCGTTCATTAGTTACCAAATTGACACCCAATTCTTGATCGATTTCCACGATTTGCACCTCAATGTTTATAACGTCATATAAACCTTATCTTATCGCATTTTGATCATGTTACTACATGACTCATGTCCCAAATATGTCAATCACCTATCTAGGGTTTAAGGTTACTTTGATCAATCGAATGGAGAACTTGTAACTTTGTCTATACTAATTCCGGTCTTTTCAATATTCTCATTGCTTATCAAGTCAATCTCCAACACCCAAATTAATATTTTTCTCTACCATAGCTCAACGTAAAATTCACCACCTAGGTTGATGAAAATGACATTATAAATAACATGCATGAATCATATTGGCCAAAAGGTTTAACGTGAAGTTCGGGGTATTCCTTATAAAATTTCATCTTTGAAATTTGCTTACCAAAAAGTTCCGGACTTTTAACCCGCATTTCATCTTCTCTTTCCCAAATGCCCTCCTCTGTTGACTGATTTCGCTACAATACCTTAACCAATGGAATTTTCTTACTTCTAAGTTTCTTTATCTCTGGTTGAAGAATCTCCACCGATTTTTCTTCATAAGTCAAATCTGGTTTTATCTCCATCGATTCATTCATCAATATATGAGAAGGATTCCCAATGTATTTTCTTAGCATGATACATGAAATACATTGTACACCTGAGATAATAATGGAGGAAGATCAAGTTTGTAGGCAACATTTCCAATTCTTTCAGCAATAGGAAAATGACCAATATATCTTGGGCTTAGCTTTCCTTTCTTTCCAAATCATATAACTTCTTGCAGTGGCACTACTTTCAAAAATACTCGGTCTTCGACTGTGAATTCCACTATTCTTCTTCTTTGATCCGCATAACTTTTCTATCGATCTTGAGCTATTTGCATCCGCTGACGTATTTGCATCACCACTTCGACCATCTCATGAACCATATCTGGTCCCAATAGTTTTCTTTCTCCAATCTCATCCCAACAAACTAGAGATCTACATTTCCTATCGTACAATGCTTCATAAGGAGCCATTACTCCACTGGCCTTGAGAATCTAATATACAAGCCCTCAACATATCTTCCAATATTTGTATTGTTCTTTATGATTGTCCATCGGTCTTAGGATGATAAGCCGTGCTTAAAAGATAATTGGTCCCAAAGCCTTATGTAAGCATTTCCAAAAGGGAGATAAAAAACTTGGAATCTCTGTTTGAAACAATAGATAGTGGCACTCCATGAAGTCTAACTATTTCTTGTACATAAAGTTGAGCATATCGGACCATGGGATAAGTCGAACAAACTGGAATGAAATAAGCTAATTTAGTCAACCTATCCATAATAACCTAAATATTATCGGATTCCTTAGTTGTTTTTGGTAATTTCACCACAAAGTCCATTGTGATTTTTTCCATTTCCACTCTGGGATGGGTAATGGTTGTAAGGTTCCTGCCGGGCTTTGATGTTCTGCTTTTATCTATTGACACGTTAAAGATTGTCCAACATATTCCGCTATCTCACCTTTCATGTTTGGCCACCAATAATGCAACTTCAAATCTCTACACATTTTAGTAGCTCCCAGATGAATAGAATATGGTGTCGTGTGTGCTTCAACTAGAATATCACCTCGGATATTCACTGCATTAGGTACATACAATTACCCTCTAAACTGCAAGATACCATTTTTCGATATCTAAAAGTTTGTAGCTTTTTCAACATGTATATCATTCTTCACCTTAGAGCAATAATCATCTTCCTATTGTCCTGGTGGATTCTATTTAATAAAGTTGGCTGAAGTGTCAATCCTGCAAGTTTAGCCTGTACAGATCTTGACGACACAATTTCAATATCCATTTTTCGTAAGTCTGCCCACTCTTGTTTTTTAGTCAGACTCATAGTTGCAACTTTAGATATCGATTTCCTACTCAACAATTAGCTACAACATTAGCATTACCAGGGTGATAATTGATAGCACAATCATAAACTTTTACCAACTCTAGCCACCTTCTTTGTCTCATATTCAATTCCTTTTGTGTAAACAAATATTTCAAACTTTTGTGATGAGTATAAATCTCGCACCTTTCCCTGTACAAATAATGCCTCCATATTTTAAGTGCAAATACAACGCCGACAAGCTCAAAATCATGTGTAGGGTAATTCTTTTTGTATTCTTTAAGTTGCCTAGATGCATATGCAATAACTTTACCACTTTACATCAATACACATCCTAAACCACTCTTGGAAGAATTATTGTAAACCACAAAGTTCCCAGTACCAGATGGAATTGAAAGGATAGGGGCTGAAGTCAATCTTTTCTTCAATTCCTGAAAACTTTGCTCACAAGCATCTATCCATTCAAATTTCATGCCCTTTCTCATCAATTTTGTTAAAGAAGAAGCTATATTTGAAAATCCTTCCAGAAGTCTACGGTAATATCCAGCTAGACCCATAAAACTCCAAACTTCTCAAGGGTTTGTAGGTCGTGGCCAATTATTAATGGCCTCTACTTCACTTGGATCAACCGATATGCCCTCACTAGATATTACATGCCCCAAACTTACGACTCCATCTAACCAAAATTCAGATTTCTTAAACTTGGCATATAATTGCTTGTCCTTTAATACCTGAAGTACTATCCGCAAATGTTCAATATGTTCTTCCCTAGTACGAGAATAAATAAGGATGTCATCAATAAATAAAATGACAAACTTATCAAGAAAATCCTTAAATACTCGATTCAATAAATCCATAAAAGCCGATAGGGCATTTGTCAAACCAAATGGAATAAATGAAAACTCATAATGACCATATCTCATACTAAATGTTGTCTTAGAAATGTTATCTTCCTTTATGTTTAGTTGATGGTATCCAGATCGCAAATCAATCTTCGAAAATATAGTTGCACCCTGAAGTTGATCAAACATTTATTCAATTCCCGATAATCTAAACACAACCTCATTGTACCATCTTTCTTTCGAACAAATAATACTGGTGCACCCCACGGTGAAAAGCTTGGCCTGATAAAACTTTTGTCTAACAACTCTTGTAATTGTAACTTCAACTATTTCAATTCAGTTGGGGCCATTCTATATGGGGCTTTGGAAATTGAAGATGTTCCTGTAATTAAATCAATTACAAACTCAATTTCACAATTTAGAGGGATCCTAGGTAAATCATCGGAAAATATCTCTTGAAACTCTTGGGCCACTAGTACATCACTAAGATTTGGATTGTGTTGTGCTTCAATCTCCATGACACCAACCAAGTAACCCACACACCCACTATTTTTGTGCTTTCAATGCCGATACAATTGGGAATTTGAAACCTTTTCCAATCCTATTGATTGTGAATGGCTCTGTCCTCCAAAGGTTGAAAGGTTACTAACTTCTTCTTACAATCTATAGTAGTTTGAAATTTTGACAACCAATCTATCTCCATAATAAAATCATAATATCTCATATCTAATAGAATTAAATCTGCATAGAGTTCTCGATTTTCTATAAGGATCATACATGCTCTTAAAATCAAATTAGTTTGTTGGACCTCTCCAGATGGAATACTCATACAATAACTGATTTCTTGATTTTCTATAAGGATCATACATGCTCTTAAAATCAAATTAGTTTGTTGGACCTCTCCAGATGGAATACTCATACAATAACTGATTTCTTGTACATTAGGTATCCTACACAACTTCCTCACATACTCCATAGACACAAATGAATGCATAGCTCCAGACTCAAATGTTATAAGTGTTGGAATGTCAAAGGTAGTGAATTTACCTATTACAACTAAGGGATTTGACTCGACATTCGATCTTGTAAAAGTAAACACCCTGGCTGGCACCTTTTTCTGCTCTATAGGATTTGGATTACTTGGGTATGCTCTAGCAAGATGCCCTATCTTTACACAAACATAACATGTCCTAGTCTCCGCAGGACATGCTCCCATGTGTTGTCCACCACATCTGGGACAAAATGCTTGTGTTGTTGGGGCTTTACCTTGATCTATCTTTTGACGCTTACTCTGATCTCATTGTAGTTGTCCTTACCTCGGTTGAAACTTGTGTTTCTGAATCTGTCCTTGGAATGCTCTTTTCTTATCATTTTTAGGCCAACGCTTTCCCTGGCCTTGTCTAAACTGTCATCGAGCCTCCTGAGCATGACTAATTCTTTGCTTAGCTTGTTTTGCAACTAATGCCCTCTTTGCTATTTGTGAGTATGACATCCCTTGGACTCCTACCATGTTTACATCTCTATATAATTCTAGCCTCAGTCCTTTAAGAAACCTTTCTACTTTAAGCACTTCAGTATTAACCATATGGAATGCAAATGTAGAAAATTGTTCAAATTTACAAATATTCTCTACCACTGTCATTCCTTCTTGTCTCAACTGTATAAATTTGTTCATCTTCATGTCTCGAACTGGGGATGTAAAATATTTATTACAAAATAACTCTTTAAATCTATCCCAAGTCATGGCATTCACCTCTTCAATGCTACTCATCGTTTCACTCCAATGTCTAGCACTACCTCAATACATAAAAGATGCACAAATCATTTTCTGCACTTTTGAGACTCTACTGTATCTAAACATGTTTTCTAAAGTTCTCAACCAATCATCTGCTGTTGTTGGGTCTAATGCATCCTCAAATATTGAAGGGTTTAGTTTTCTAAATCTGTTCCCAACAGCCTCAATTTGTTCAGCTCTTTGTGGTGGTTGCACGAATTCAGCCTTTTGTTGTTCTCCCCTTTCTCTTTGTTGCATTAATTGCTGAATTTGTTGTGTCTAGCACTCCACTAGCTTCGTAAGTCTATCAATAACCACATCCTTATTATTATCTGTAACACTTGCTTCTTGCCTGGGAGTTCTAGTTTCTCCATTGTCTTCACTTCTAGTTCTCATCATGACATCGATATCCGTTTAAAACAGTCATAATAAAGATTGGCCGATATTATTCATGAAGTATGAAAAATGATTACAATAAAATAAAACTTATTGGTATAGCTTTGCTCTTTTGTACTCTTAGATCATGTACATGGATAGTCTACAGAATTAAAACCTTGTTCTAATACCACTCTTATCATCCCCTATTCATACAATATACTAACCACTATAGGAATACAATTGATAGCTCGGTCTAGACATCCAAATTCACCAACACTTTTTTGTGTTAATAAAATAAAGGCATCTTGAAAGTATATCCGAAACCAAATATCATAAATTCATAGCTCAACATATTTACCATGAAGTTGTAAAAGTATTTAAATGTCATTTCAAAAGTAATACAGGATCCTCAAAATATAATATAAATTGGGTCCACAAAATAACCCAACAGGTCGTCATCCATGTACATCAAACTTCGAAATCCCGTAAGAGCTCCACAACTAGCAATGTCTCCTAGGAAGTTCCATGCTCACCTACAATGCAAAAACTACATAAGTCAATGCTTAGTAAGGAAGAATCATGCCGGTCAAGAGTATGAGTGATAATTGTAAATGACACCATGCCATTTGCTTTACACATGATGCTAAAGATGTATCATGCTCAGATATTCGTCAAAGTCGACTAAAAATAATCTCATTTGAAATCTTTCATTGGGCCCTTGACCCACCCACTATGCACCGGATAGAGCTATGTACAATATCAATATCAATAATCAATGATTAATAATCAAATGGAGAATCTGACATCAACACGGGTGAGTGGATTATCCTCTTGTGACCACTAGAGGCTCATCTCCTAACCGCCCCTATGATCACCCAAGAAGTATCCTACCCAGCAGCGCAAATAATCAAAGTATCATAAAGGCACAATCGAGTGGTCCACCCTCCTATGATTACCAAAGGCCCATCCCATATCCACCTTTGCAATCAACTAGGAAGTANAGATATTCGTCAAAGTCGACTAAAAATAATCTCATTTGAAATCTTTCATTGGGCCCTTGACCCACCCACTATGCACCGGATAGAGCTATGTACAATATCAATATCAATAATCAATGATTAATAATCAAATGGAGAATCTGACATCAACACGGGTGAGTGGATTATCCTCTTGTGACCACTAGAGGCTCATCTCCTAACCGCCCCTATGATCACCCAAGAAGTATCCTACCCAGCAGCGCAAATAATCAAAGTATCATAAAGGCACAATCGAGTGGTCCACCCTCCTATGATTACCAAAGGCCCATCCCATATCCACCTTTGCAATCAACTAGGAAGTATCACCCGTAGTGCCAAAACATATCACATAAGCTTGCCTCACATGCCTCGGTGTCCTAGTAGTGGTCAATAAAATATTTTATGAGAAAATTTCAATTTTATAACCATGGACGTATGTCGTGCATGCACATGAAGATACTCATGAGCAACATACTCAATGATCATAACCATCAAATGATGCATAATGAGCTCCTTATCAAAGTTATGTAAATATTCCAATACTACTAGATCACAAAAAACTACGTTATTGCATCGTAGTTGCAAATAGATTTTCACTTACCTTTTCCTCCTGTGTGTGTGCGCTTCTACGGAGCGTAAATCAATTCTCTTTTATAATTAAAGTCAGAAAATCACTTGTATTACCATCTAATATTAAACACAATCCTCAATTTGATAATCTTAACAAACACTCAATCCCTTGCTACATCCATTCATGCCAAAATAATTTAGATGACATTAATAATTCAAGTTACCAATTGCATTGCAAACTAGTCCTATAAATCACACTATTTCTCGAGTCCAATTATGAACGTCAACGTCATCTGATTATGCCCAAAGTATAATGCGGTAGTTATATTAGGGCTTTGGGGTATCGATTCCACAAGGAGATGGAAATTTAACTTAAAGGATCAAGCATTAGGGTTCTTGCAAATTGTGTGAATT
>CAIGRL010037926.1:0-15234 GCA_903798325.1 Fraxinus xanthoxyloides
ATTTTTAACAATTTCAAAATGGATACTCAAAATACAAAATGAATTCAAAACTTAAACCACAAAATCGAAATACAAAGAAAACAGCCCCTAACCTTTTAATATATTAGCATCGGTGCCTTCTGCAATGTGACTCGCCTCCCACACTCATCCAAGGCAAAGCTATGTAGAGGCCAGTGCACACACTGGATCAAGAAGAGAAAAAGAAGGGGGGAAGAAAAGGTAAGAAAGAAAAAGAAAAGTGTGCCTACAAGAAATTCGCACTGGACCAAGAAGATAAGAAGAAAAGGGAAGAAAGAAGAAGAAAAAAAGTGTGCCCGTAGAAATAGTGTGAAATTGTTAGAATAGAGTGCGTGACTTATTTAAATGCTAATTTTAAGTTTGACTTCCTAAAAGATGGTATTAAATTGTCAATACCCATAAATATGTGATAATTTTCATGATAATAATCCATCACTCCTAACAAAACAATTAAAAAAAAAAGGGTGCACTTGATTACGAGCATGCAATTTGTATGAAAATAAAATATATTATAGGCAATTCAATTGCTTTGAACTTATCTGTATAAAAATTGTTAATAAAATGCATTTGATTAATGTAGTTTTCGATCTAAAAAATATTATACTTGTTTATTTTTTATTGGTAGGTAGATGAGAGAAATAATGAATTACCTAAAAAATAAAAATCATCTCTCCTTAAAAGAAAATATTTTCTTTATTTTTAAGGAAAATATGGTCATGTGAGCAAGAGTAGGAAAAAAATTCTTGTGCAAAATTTTTTCAATCAAACAGCACTCAAATAAGAAAGTAGGTGAAAAACACATTTTTCATGAAAAATATGGGCAATTAAACGCATCCTTAGATTAATCAGCTTTTAGTTGAATTAATAATCTCAAATTTATGTTATTTTATGGGGTGGGCACCCAAATGTGGTAATAGAAAGCTTTGATGGTAGGAATACCAAAAAAATTCGTTCAATTTGATATCCGCGAAGTCTCATCGCTGATGGGATGAAAATTACTCGCCTAATCCAGTAAATAGGACTAGGGCCGTTGCCTTGAAGCAGGTATTGAGTACGAGAAACACAAACTATTTCTTTCCAGGACTGCATTGATCCCATGAAGCTCTTTTCTTTCATAAACTAATTTTGGCCATAAAAATCACTGCAACCGATACCTAAAATTGTGCCCTCACTGGACAAAATCCCTTGCTCCGTCCGTGGACTCATCCATTGTCTTTCCACACCTTCCACTGAGCTCCAAATACTTGACTATTAAAGAGGAATTTCTTTTCAGGTAAAAAATTACAGAACCTCCTCAGCAGACCCTAACATTCGAGTCAGTCTCATCCCTAAAGTCGTTTATAACTACATTTGTGCCCATTTATACATCAAATGAAGAAACATTTTTACCGTTCATGAGTACATGAAGAAGAGCACCGGGAAGCCAATTATCAAATAAAGTTCATATATTACTCAAATCAACTGTTTTATTTGTATAGTACATTCTTCCACGGATCAACTATAATCACATTATTCATTTTATAAAATCCATAACTTAAGCAAAAACATAAATCAAATTAAGACATTTTCACTGATTAAAGCACAAGTTGTTCCACTTGATAATTCAGTGAGGAACTCGAAGATAGAGGGGAATGTGATTGTGTGGTTCTGGAGCAGAATCCCATACTGAAAATGCACTGCTTGAGTTCATCCATTTCTTCGTCATCTCAGGGTAATGTCGATCTAACACGTCCTTCAGGCTTTCAGTTGTGTTTACCCATTCCAGCCCTTTCTTTGTGTACACCTCTTCATTAAAATCACTCGTGAAAAATCTGTCTGCCTCTAACCTCCTGCATTAATTCACCATTTCATGTATACATGTACGTATGATATAAACCATAACAAACACCACCATTGACATATGAATAAANGACATTTTCACTGATTAAAGCACAAGTTGTTCCACTTGATAATTCAGTGAGGAACTCGAAGATAGAGGGGAATGTGATTGTGTGGTTCTGGAGCAGAATCCCATACTGAAAATGCACTGCTTGAGTTCATCCATTTCTTCGTCATCTCAGGGTAATGTCGATCTAACACGTCCTTCAGGCTTTCAGTTGTGTTTACCCATTCCAGCCCTTTCTTTGTGTACACCTCTTCATTAAAATCACTCGTGAAAAATCTGTCTGCCTCTAACCTCCTGCATTAATTCACCATTTCATGTATACATGTACGTATGATATAAACCATAACAAACACCACCATTGACATATGAATGAATTTTAGTTTTACCTTGATGCCATGACGAGGAAAATTATAAAGGCCGTCTCGCTAATAGCAAATCCCTCGATCTTCTTTTCGGCCATGAGACCCACGAGAAGGTCGAGCTCCTCCACATCGTCACCGTAGACTTCTCGAAGGGTCTGGACAGCTTCGTTATCATTTGTAAGATCTTCCCATTTGGAAATGGGAATCAATAGGAGGGACCTCCTGAAATCATTGTATCTGGCAACACTTCTTTCTCTGTCCCTGTAAACTGCAGCCAATTATTCGCATTAGCTTTACCTAGACCTCAATAATTGCCAACCTAAATATTTATGCATTGAAGATATTTATGTTATACGAACTTTCGAGAGCTGGTAAGTCGACGGGGTCGGGGCGATCTCTACCGTCTACATCTTGAGGAATCAGATCTCTAAACCAGTTAGGATAATTCCAAAGCTGAAGGGCACCGCATGCTTGGTGTCCCATTGAAACCATTTGCCTGGTGAAGCCAATATTTTGCAAGGCCTCTTCTCCTTTGTTACCAATCAGCTCACGCATATCCACTCTGTAATTTTTCTCAAGTATTAGACAACTTATAGACGCAGCTGGGATCAAGATTTTGCAGACTTCGGCCAAGAAATTCAATTTCAGCGTATGAAATATGCAGTTAATGAATGAAAAATGACGTACTCTTTAGCCGGAGGAGGAGATTTGTTTGGTCCTGGTGCTGCATCGACATTCCTAAGAAGAAGAGTATCTGGTAAGAGACCGTGCATCCTGTAAACACTCACAAATTCCTCAGTCAATGAATATGGGACGCCATGATTGTTAGGTTTCTTTAATCCCACAAGGCCGCCCAATATGGCCCCTCCAACATGTCCAAATGTATCTTTAAACTTCTTCCCCAGCAATCCATACCTTCATAAAACCAAAGCCACAAAACTAAATGAGATCCATTAAAATTCTAGATACAGAAATTCATTCCACAACTAGTGAAACAT
This sequence comes from Fraxinus xanthoxyloides, assembly GCA_903798325.1. NCBI lineage: Eukaryota > Viridiplantae > Streptophyta > Magnoliopsida > Lamiales > Oleaceae > Fraxinus > Fraxinus xanthoxyloides. The sequence goes on from CAIGRL010037926.1 coordinate 3,264, forward strand.
GTTTAAACACACCCCTTAACTCCCATGTCAGCTTCGTATTTCCTCCTTATGACCATTTTGTGTATCTAATCTAAACCATTTGTTTGTGTACTTTCGTAGATATTAGGAAGCAATTTTGCTGAGTGTACAGAAACTGTACGCAACACAAACAAACCAGAAAAAGTCACAATAGGTGGGGCCCGTCATTTTTTGCAATATTTTATTCACCAATGGACCCATCTCCATGTGAGATTTCTGGTGCAATTTTGGTGAACTCTTTCTCGTGGAATGGATTTTTTGATTAGGAAGATGATTTACCAATTTCCACGCATTCCAGCACGTAACATGTCAGTCTTTAGAAGCTCAACAGTCCAATCAATTGTGTGGACTTTTGCAATTACAGCTGAAGTCACCAGCCTTGCATGCCGATACAGTTCCTCGTCCTTCAAATCAGGGTATTCCTTCTGCAACCCATAAGTGAGAAAGTTCAGTATAAATAAATAATAATCTGCTGAGAATAAATAAATATTGGTAAATTTTTGAACACCTTCAAGGCATCACAGACTGCATTGTGTTCCTGGACAAACAGGGCTTGCAATGTGGAGAGGCCAGCCCATATATTACGAACATCACCAGAAATAACTTGGCCATCTTCGTGAGGAAGGAGGCCATTTTTTGAAATCTTAAGCTTTCCATCCTTGAAAGTCCTTACTTTCTGTAAAGTTTCTGCATTGCTCCCATATATAGAACTCCCATCCCTTCATATATTTATTTATTATGTGGTAGTGAGAATCTCAGAATCATATAAAAATAAATAATTTAGAAAATCAAGATTGAATTTGTGAATTGGATATATGTAGTGAGAATTATGTGACCAATTATAATGCTATTTACTTTCATATCACTTGAAAATGATTCTCGTGAAGTTAAATAACATTACTCATATATAGATTTTCTAAGATGTCCACGTGACGTAAATCTTACCACCAGGCTGTTCGACGGTTCAAATAGCCGGTGTCAATACCATAATAGCCTTGCTCAGTCGAGACCTCCTTCGACTCGTAGAACTTGAATGATTTGAGAGGACATTGACTTGCCACTTCTTTGGGTGCAACCAATTCAACCTACGAGTATATATAGTCATTAAACATCAGCAAGAACAAATGAAATGAATCAAGATTTGATTGAGAATAAAAAATGATTTTATATATTACCTGTTGATCAGTGTTTTCTAAGTGATCAATCCAGTCATGAATCATAAATTGTATCCAAGAAGCTGCAATTACATTGAATTGCTTTCCTGTATCAATGTATTCTTTACGTGCCAGCAGCTTTGTAGCCACCACTATGGGGTCCGGTTTCATTAGCTGCAAAATATTGAAGAAAATAAATATTTTTTTTATATATAACAAAACATTAGGGTATGAAAACAAATCACACATTATGTTTTTTTAAATGGAAAGAGGCATAGTTTAGTACTTTTTGATTGCTAAATGAAAATAAGATTGTGGGTTTAACTTGTAATGTCATTTATTATTTTTTAAAATTTGGATTGGTCAAATTTTGATGAAGAATGGACTAGAGAACACGTTGAAAGGATTTAGGTAAATACTTCACTAAAAATTTATATTTTTATGACGTGGTTTAAAAGTTCATGTAGTAATTACGAACAATTTTATTCTATTTTATGTTTATTACATCCACAAGTTTTATGTTCGAAACGTAGTATTAAATATAATGAAATAGTATAACGAACAATTTTTTTATTTTAATTCGGGAGCTAAGCAACAAGGAAATAGAAATAACAACATAGGCATAGCTATTTTTGAAAAATATATAGTTAAAAACGCTTCACATTGGGAGGAGGTTTCATGCACTACATGTACCGAAAATTGAGCCACAGAATTCTGTCAGAATACACCGAATAGGGGGTGGGTGTTATTTTTTTCAATATTTTACCCTCCCATGTGAGCTTTTTGGCAGAATTCTGTACAAATGAATTAAACGAAGAAGTTTTGTCAAAAACTATTTAATTGTTATGGGAAGGCATAGTGGCACATTTGACTGATTCAATATAGATAAATAGGTCAACAAAATATGAAGTAAAATAACAAATTGTTTAAATATTAATTTAAAGAAATCTATTTAACATTAATTGAATATTAAGAGTAACAATCAAATCAAATATTATAATTAAACATGCCATTCACTCATGCAGTCACGAAAAAAAAATCATTTATTAATAACAAGTTGGTTCTGAGAGTATCTTCAAGAGATTCACAGTTTTTAAATAGTTAAAATTTTTAACACTTAATTTTACTACTTTAAAAAAAATATTTATTCTTCTCTTTATCTATTATTTAAATTTAAAAAATTAGATTATTTTTTTACTTTCCTACATTGAAAATTGAAAAACTTTAAATGCATTTAATTATAGAGAGTGAGTTTGGTGTTAATTTAAATAATATCTTGAAGTATGATTTTTATTGTTAACTCTTTAAAATAGAGTATCTCATATTAAAAAGTCTCTCGAAGATACTCTAAGTTCTCAGATTAATTTCCCTCATTGTTTTTTTTTCGATTTTTATAATTTTCTATTAAATAAAATATATTAATTTTTTTTATTTATTTCAAAAGTTTCTATTGAGTTTCTTCAAAGTTCTTGGATTTTATTAAAATTATAAATCAAGAATTCGTATGAGTTTCGTACCATATCTAAAATTTCCAAAATAGTTTAGTTTCAAAACTAATTCTTCGAAACTATTTATGTTATTAATTCCTTGATAAAATAATAAAATTTAATACATTAAAATTTATCTTCGTTAAATGAACTAAATAAACATAAAAAAACACCTTCTTTTTTTGATCAACAGGAAGGACATTCCGGCCAAAGAATGAATCCTCACTGCCTGCACCTTCATTGAAGGGATCATTGAACTTTCCATCAGCTGTTCTGAAAGGATAATCGGCCGGATTATATCGTACTCCGACCGGTGATTTTCCGACGTTGAACAAGTTGTACTCTTGGTGAAGATGCCGACGCAGGGCCAGGTATATCAGACCTAAGAACACAGGTAACCTGTGCCATATACCTAACTTGTCGATGGAGTGAATATTCTGCATGCAAAAACAAGTACTTGTATTATATCACAAACTAATCTTGCAATCTATGGGAGAATCTTGATTATTCTTGAATGTGATGAAACATAACGAACATGCAGAACATCTATTGAAAACATTATATTTATGCAATTTTAGCTGGAGGTTAGGTCGAGCCATCTGTATTTTTCTCCTTATGAATAAAACATAGACAAACAGATTTTGCAAAGTCTTGAAAATTCGAAATCGAAAGATGAGAAAAATAAAGACCAAAACATCAACTCTTGTGGCTCTAAATACCAGACAATTAGCAAAGATCTTGTTGCTTTAAATTTCGAGACGAGCAAATTTTACTCGAAGTAGAGATACGAGTAAAAACGACGACCAAAAATCCCAAGTCGTGATTCGAGACAAGCATCGACGAGCAAGTTTAAAGCACCCGAAAATCATGTTTTAGTACCCTTTAGGCGAGCAAAAACAAACAAGTTGAGAGCAAACTTACGAGAAAGATAAATCTATCCATAAGGGTCATTCTTGCTACAACTTCATGAAAATCTTTATGGATAAAATTGTGGAAAGGTTTAAGAAGAATGGATTTGATGAGTTCCATGATCGAGAAAAATGTATGTTTACTAAATGAGGAGTTGGTGAATCCAAAACCCCTTCACGCCCACGTATATATACACAAAATTGCATTGAAAACTCTTTTCGTTTTGGTCAAAGAACTTTCACTGGACCACAAGTGGGGAAAACAAGACCAAGCTGCTTAATCCATGTTGAGCTAAACTTAAGAAAAGTACTTAAAATTAGTGGAAATAATCATGATGAAATACATCTCGAAAGATTTTATTAAAAATGTTAAAAACATGGACGAAGAAACTTTGCTTTCTACACGTGTAATTGTTAAGAAATAAAATCTTAAATCGAATAAATATGAAAACATATACTCAGTTTATAAATATTTGGATTACTTCTCTTAATAAGGTCGACATTTTAAGATGGAATCTTAAATTTTAACATGATATCAGAACTTATTAAGCTCCAACGAGCAATTCGATCCGATTAAAACTCAAAAAAATAAAAACTCGAATTTCAAGATTGATTTGTTCAAACGAGCCACCATCTTTTGGAGACATGTTAAGTGATAAAATCTCACATCGAATAAAGATGAAAATATAGCTCATTTTATAAGAGTTTGTGTTACTTCTTTTAATAAGATTGATCTTTTAATATGGAACATTAAATCTTAATAGTAATGACGGATTTATAAATCTAGTTACAGTTACTCGCTCTTCTCTTAAAGCATTAGTTACTGACTGAATTAATGCTTATTGTAGGGTTATTAGGAAGATTTACTTCATTTTAATGGTTTCTTTCTTAAGGATTTATCAAAAGGAATCTTGTTGGAGGATCATTAAAAGAAAACAACTTATATTTTGTATTCAAACATGCAAATTAAAAAGTATTTTAACATTTTTTTTACGTGCACCCATTTGCAAGTTTTTAATTATTAAAACCAAATATTTATTATCAAATCTAAGCTATCGTTGTTTATATTAAGGGACAGAATCCTACATCGAATAAAAATAAAAAACATAAGTTCAATGAGCGATTCGATCCTATTAAAATTCAAAAATATCGAGCACGTGGATTTCAAGATTGGTCTACTCAAACGAGTCACCATCTTGTGGAACATGTTAAGGGATAGAATCATCTCATCGAATAAAAATGAAAAACATAAACCACCTTATAAAAGATTAGATTACCCTTCTTAATAAAGTTGACATTTTATAATGGAACCTCAAATCTTAACATTTTAGTCAAATGTCAACTCTTATAGTTTTATCTAGGTTGTGAATAATAAAATTTGATCCCGACAGTTACAAATATTTTAGCATAAATACTTGGAAATGATGCGACAACCGTAATGACGCTTACCTGTTATGAACAGAATATATTAACAATAATGTGGCTGGTGAGATAGATTAATTAATAAATTAAATAAGGAAAATTAAGTTAAGTTGCAAATTTTATATAATTAAACCTGAAAGCTGACTTCAAGAATTGTAAAGCTCAATGGTTGAACAAAGATACGTCGACAAGCCAACTTACTAAATCCCTTTTTGTTTTTATGTGAATAGATCTTTAGCCTAGCTCACGGGATTGAATGGACACGTACAAAAAATAAAAATAAAAAAAATCTTAAACTAAATTTTATTTTAAATAACTTAATTGTTTTTCTTTAAAGAAAAAAAAAAGTTACTTCTTTGTTGTTATCTTACTTAACTTTCAAAATAAATTACTTATTTTTAACTTTTAACAATATAAAAATCAATCAATAGATAAAAGATTAGAAAGAATTGAGCAAACTTAATTTCATTTTTTCTCAATAAACAATGGTTTGGCTAAACCTAGTGGGCTTACTAACAAAAAGTATACGACATAGGGGTGGTTCTAATGTGATAAAATGGAACAGAGAATCCTAAAATAAAAAATTAAGGAAAATACCTCATAATGGAATAATTAATTATATAATCATAACCACTCTGATTTAAAAAAAAAAATGAGATTAATAAACGATACAATTTTCCTTACATTATAGGAGTTCAATGTTTTTTTACTATTAGTTGCTGAATTTGTCTTCATAAGCCAGCCACGCCAAATATCAGCGGATTTATTATAAGTTCTCCTTACGAGGGGAAAAAAATTTTAAAAGGTATATTGTTTTAATTTATAATCAATTGTGACTTATAATAGGACAATTCTAAGAAATTCAAAGTTTAACATCATTAAAAGCATAAATGTTAAGGGCCTGTTTGGGTCGAATTAAAATCTGATTTTAATATAAATCAAAGTCAAACAGTCAATATCAACCTCATCTTACATAAGTCCCACATCTTTTGAATCACACATTTCAAAAATTTATATTACAATCCACTAAAAATCTGATTTTAATCCACACCAAACACCATCTAAATAACTTTCGGACATCAATGAGACTATAAAATCAATTTATGTAACCTTGCAGTTACAAATTGCGTATGTGTAGTGCGAACATTTGACATCTAAATAGATTTTGTTGGTCAAGGGAATACTATAAGCGTATTGTTATAGTTTGATTATTAGCTTGTTTGGTATGGCTTAAAATGAGATTAAAATTGAAAATATAACCGTTATTGGATCACACTTGTCTAATAAAAGTCAACAATAACGGCTAATTTTTCAATTTTAATCCGATTTTAATCTGTACCGGACACGCCTTATATAACAGTGTGTTTGAACCACATTATTTTGGAATAATGTATTCTGTAATAGTAGATTGATGGAGAATGTGTAGTTAAAAAAAAATGAAAAGTTATTGATGTGATGGAAAATATTATTATATTAAAAAATGTGTGGCTGGAAATGAATAGAAAAATGGAAATAAAAATTTTAATGTGTACCAAACATTGGCTAATTATTACACTCATAAAAAGTCAGAAATTCCTAGAAGAACTTAATTTCTTTTTTTCAATAAACAATGGTTTGGCTAAGCCTAGTGGGCTTACTTATAAAAATTATACGTCGTCGATCGTGGTCGGAGAATCCTAAAATAAAAAATTAAGGAAAATAACTCATAATTATATCATAACCACTCTAGTAATATTTAAGAATTTTGAATTGAAGTAAGAATATTCTTAAATTATCATACCTATTTCGATATTTCTTTTTTCCGTTTTTATTAAGAAGATGTTTGCGAATTCCTTTCCTTCTTCCATTTCGTGCTTCGAAAGGGCCAAATTAATATAATTTTTTTTTTCTTTTTGTCATTTATAATCTCGTGTGACTTATAATAGGACCATTCTCTTTATAATTCAAAGAAATTCAATTTATAACATTATTAAAAGCGTAAATAACTTTTGCAATTGGACATCAATGGTACTATAAAATCAATTTACGTAACCTTTCGATTACAAGTCGTGTGCACATTTAATGTCCGATTAGACATTTTTTTCGTCAAGTGTGAATATTAGAAATATCGCTAACATATCATTAGAGTTTGAAAGATAAAGTTTGAATAGACATATTTCCTCACACGATTATCGCGCTTACAAAATGAGAAATTCCAAGAAGAACTCTTTCTTTTATTTCATGATGAACCGCGTTGAGTTTGAATTAGAAATAAAGAATAAGTCGTCATTTAATTTTGAAAGTAACCTACACTTTAGTGGCTAACCAATGACGTGACGTGAGGACTTCAAAATAAAAGTATCTTTTTCATGTGTTAATTGTGATTCATCAGCCCCAACCATTTGCAGACAATATTGCTACCATCAATACTAAATATCGAATACTAATAGCAAAAGAGTGGTCCCGTGGCATCTACTAACGTTATTGAAAAAATATTAAAATATTTTTCCATGGAGGAAAATTAATTTACGTTCCTGTTTGATTGAAAATTATTTTAAAAAAAAAAAAAAACGAGTTTTAAAAGATGAGGTCAAATTGGGGCGTGTAATCGTAAATTCACTCCATTTTCAAAACATTTGTGATTAAGAATCCTCGTTGTTCAAAGTCAGTCCACGATTATGTTCTTCGATCTTTTTCTCGAAGGAATAATTCATAGAAATCGTGTTAATATTTAGGTCAAACATGCGTTTCTCATTTCTCTATGTCGTCCGTCCACTGATTTGCTTACCTTATTATTTGGTCCGACTCTATTGGCACCAACGGTTACAATTTGAACAACTTTTATTTTCATATCCATACATGCAATTAAAAAATATTTTAACAATTTTTACGTGTAAACTTTGCAAGATTTTAAATTTATTATTAAACAATCTTAGATGTGATGATTAGCTCATACAAAGATAAAGTCTACAAGCCAACTTATTAATAAATCTTTCTTGCATTTGACTTGTTCATGTACGCTTGGATCTTTATAGATTATTTTTTTTTGCAAAATAGTCACAAGCGGACAGTGACGGATCCAACACAAAAGTTCAGCTCGAGCGAACGTTGACCATTGATCGTCGACAATCAGCGATCGTAAAAGCGAGATCGTTTCTTAATATTTAATTAAATAATATCAAAAATTATTCAATATATATGTATTAAAATGTAAAAATTATATATGTGTGGAGGGGAGTAGGGAGAGCCAGTTGCTTAGGCTACTCCCGAAGTTGTATTGGTTGTATACTCCGGAAAAATCACTAGACAACTATCTGTCGAATATGTAGAGGCTGCAGCGGTGAAAGAGTAACTCTTATTTGCTCGAGATGCAAAGAGATGCTGGCTTATCAGTAACATAAATGCATATTGATTTTGTTCAAGTGGTGCATAGACTATGGACAAACTTCAGCAAGTTTGGATATAATTGGCACAAAAAGGAAGATTTGGAGCCTAATTGGAGTTGGTTCGATGCAATTGAAAACTAATCAGATTGCATTGAATTGTCAAGAAGTATTGAGAGAGCAATTGGAAGAAAGTCGTGAGTTTTGAGGTGCAATTCAACATTTAAAAGTTTGGAGACTAAATTACACATTTTGGAATTGTGAAGGACCAATGTTGGATGGTTATGAACTTTCGGGGGATTAATATGAATCAAATTAAAGTGAGGAGAAGGATTCCAAAACCTAAAATTAGAGAGAAAACAAGAAATAGGGTTTTCAGGATTGGGCATAGAAGAAGGAAATTATTGGTGCAAGATCATCAACTTTTTCTCATTTTCCTTCACAATCCGATAACGTACAACAATCCTTTATTGCATTTTTCTTCTTCCATGACGTGTCATTAAATCTATAGTCAGAAGGAATGACGTAACCCAATTGTGAACCTGTAATTTCAATTCTCAAAATTCTTGAATTTAATTCTTCCGTGTGTCGATTTGCTTCAATTCTTTATTATCTTTGAAATGATTTGTCATTATTTCATTCATTTGTGAGTTCGTAATGAACTAAGATGTAGGTTATAAATTTACAAGTGAAACTCAGCAATTAGCTAAAATGTAGAATTACACTTTTATTATTGTTGCGATCATGAATTGAATTCATTAGGTTATTTATTTAATGTGTTTAATTGAGGCTTATTCTGATTCATGTTAATTTCGTTAGATAGGATTGAGATATAATGAGTTGACTCGTCTAAATAGGAATGATTTAAATTCAAGTGAGATAATTGATTTAATTAGTAAATTTGATGCAATGCGACTTTTAAAATTGAACTTGAGAGAGCGAGATTAAGGGATATAACTACATAAATTCGTGAGTCATAACACTTTTCCTATATATGTTAAAACCCATAATTGATACTAGCGCACTTTTTAATAATTTTGTTAAGACTTATAATATTTAGATAATAATTAAAGTTACTTTTAATTGTTTTTAATCAAATAGAAATTAGGAATTGTTAAATAAATAGTTAGGCATTGCAAAAATGATAATATAAACTCTTAAGTCCATTTACTATTTGTTAATCGATATCGTACACTTATGATAAAAATCACGCTATACTCTACTACAAAACTTAAATCGTGGCACGTGAAACTAGAATAACATAACCCACTTATTAGCATCTCAAGCTATGATAGAAAGGTTTTTTCAACTTTCCTATTTTTATTTCTTCGAAGATTCGCCGATTTGATTGATGAATGATGTTATGTTTTGTCGTCAAACTAATTCATCAATACACGTGTATAGATAAGTATATACACATATAAACACAGTCACGTACACGTAAATTGCTAAGAAATGTGTATATACTATTCAACAACACATGCAAATATGAGAAGAAAAATTTTGATTCTGAAACATTAAATATAGGACATTATTTTTGACGAGAGGAATAGTATGATTTGTGGATTTCGTTCTTTGTTCAACATTCCACGGGAGAATGTTCAATTAAAATGAGTTAATTTTCCTGGTGTAGAATATAAGAAAAATTAAATGATTTAAAAGCCAGACCTATACAATTGACTTTTTTCTTCTACTAGATATTTTGGTGGGATCACATGAAACTGCACACTAAAAACAAAAGGCTATTGTCCAGAATTTATTTTTATTTTTTTTCCTATTGAAGAAAATTCTTTTTTCTTCTTTTTTTTTTCCCAGTTTTTCAATGGAATTTTTAATTTTATCAGTTGAATTTCTGATGAAAATTAAATCCTTTTCATTTCTAATTGACAAGAGCATATTTATTTTAGGTGGGAAATAAGGTGCACTAAAATTTAGAATTGGGCTGGATATGAACTTTTTGGGATGTGGTAATCTTTTTTCTATTTTTTTATGAAATAAAATAATAATAAAAAAAAATCTGAGGCCAATTTATGAATTATATTTTTTCCCCAAAAGTTTTGACTTTTTTTGGCTTATTGTTAGTGAAATAATGCAAAATATAATAATATATTTTATTAATTACAAAAAGAACTAAAAAAGAAGTTAAGAACAGCAAGAAAATATAAATCGCTAAAGGGAAAATAGATTTGCAAAACGAGGCATGTGTATTATATATTGTCCATAAAATAAATTCGTTCCCTCACCATTAAAACTTGAGGTTATGTAGATCATTTCTCCCTCAGGATGCAATGCAAAAATCAATAGAAAGGTGAAGCTCAAACTTATTTTCAACTGTACAATCTCACAATAGAATAAGTTTAAATGTAACTTAAAATATTCTCTACTTTTCAACCACATATTCTCTAAAAAATTATTTTTTACAAAAATATATTCTAAACGGGTGAAACTCAAAATGAAGGCTAAATTAGGAATTTAATAGCCAAGGTATTGTATCGGTGGTGAGTTTTGGGAGCTATCCCATGAACCCTTGCCAAAGCAAGTTAAAAGTATTTAAGGGGGGGAACTAAAAATATCATCGAGTGTGAGTAGAATTTAATTAAGGTCAAATTTTGAATTTTCGACCATGGATTTAAAATGGTAAAAATATAAAATAATATTACAACAATTCTAAAATGACATTGTTTGTAAATTATACTTGGTCCTTGCTAGTTTTTATATTTTGATATCATTGTACAATGGCTTCATTATCAATTTTAAGAAATATATATTTTTCTATATAAACAATTATATTATCATTAATCCACTATCCATCCATAAAATTGCGAAATATATTCTTTACAATGCTCATCGCAGAAAGCAACTACTAGAATTAACGCTCAAGTTAAAACCTGTAAACCAATGGATATACCTTACTTTTCTTTGTCATAACTAACTTCTCTACAAGATAGCTATGGCCATTCAATCTTTCAAACTCTTTGTTAGAACACATGTCAAGAATACACGTTTCAAGTTGATTTATAAGCATGACAAGATCTACTATAAAAAAATCTTCAATGTACATCTCAGCAATTTAATCAAGATTTTCTTCTCAAAAGAAGAAAATAATTTTATAAGCATAAACAAGCTACAAAAGGAGTAACTCCGTATTTACTTTCAAAAAAAGCTCATTCAACTCTTAAAGTTGTAAATCTATGACAGTAAAACAAATTTCCACGGTAGTAATTTAAATTTATAATTTCTGATGAATTACATTGTTGGCAATCACGAAGTGCACAACGTACAAGCATATCATTCATACTGCGAGCGTCAATATAATGTTGCTGACAAGAACATAGTTCTTCCAAAAATGGAATCACACCCTTTGTCTCTCATTATTTGGGGTCGTTATTTGCTATTGATTCACTAAAGCTTCACACTTTTATGAGCTTGATTATGTGCACTATCATGAACTCCAACACGAGTATTAAGCCTTTTTTATCTTCAATACGTGAATCATGGCCTTAAAATCCTGTGAGCAGCTCTTATCACCCTTGTCAACATCTTGAACACCTCTTTTGACAAGACAACTCACCTGAGCGTCTTCTACATAAGCTTTACATGCTATCAGAATATCACGAGAA
>CAIGRL010038021.1:0-18791 GCA_903798325.1 Fraxinus xanthoxyloides
GTTCATTGTCTACAATCTAAATGTCTAGCTTGCTTTGTGAGATTTTCATGTCCTTTTTGTTTTTGATGCACTTTCACGCACAAATTTCCATCATTTTTAGCCTATTTTTGGTTTTTTATTTTTGTGAGGTTTTAATAGTCGAAGAGTTAGAGGTTAATTAAAGTGAAAAGAGGTGTAGGACTCGAAGTCCAATACAAACCACTTACTCCAGAGTGGGGGTTGACTAAATTAACAGGTACCCATAGTTAGGGGGTCGTGGGACAAACCGCTTACCTTTGAGGCAAGTCAAGCTGGATTTTCTAGTGCGAGCTGCTCGTCGAGAGCCCATAAACATAAAAATAGATACATTTGAATTTAAAAGAAAAGATATAAAAAAGTCAACTCGTTCGAGTGGCTAGTCGAGCCAAGATTTTTTTATGCGAACCAACTTGTTCTCGGCTAGATTCATTTGCGAGCACGAGCTGGCTTGCCAGGTGAAACGAGTCGAGTTTGAGTAAAGTGGCTCTGCTCAGCCCACTTAATAGTCCTACCCATGGTCCTGCATTAAGAAATGATGAAATCAATAATAACAGAGAAAGAAGAAAGAATTTCATTGTATTCTCTCGTTTCCTTCCTAGTATTTTCATGGTTCACCAAACAAAGCAAAGAAGGTAAGTCTGAGATTGAGTAATCCAATTCATTAAATTGCATTCAGGTCCCTCAACTCTTAATAAATTATGAAAAGAACCTAAGTACAACAAATTATAAGACGATAAATAAAAGTTGACATAAAATTAGCATTATTAATCTTCGTCATTATTTTTGCTCTTACCATATGAATATCGTCACAACATTTATTTAACAAATTCAAAGTAATGGACGATCATTATTTTTTCTACTCTTAAGTAAGTGACATTATTTCCGTCCTTCTGATTTAATCATATCGTTCATGGTCCCAGGAAATTAATTAAAAAAAAACGTTTTTTTTTATTAATAAATCTCAATTCAAATATATTATATCCTTCTTTACTTGTATTGTTATCATCTAGATATATTTACCAATTCTTATCATCAATAAATTTACGTACAAAAAATAAAATAAAAAATACATGGCAAATTACCATTCACTACCGTGTCTCCGTTATGCATAGGTTTATGGACCATGTGCAAGTATGCCTAAAGACTCCATTTTATCTTAAAAAAACTGAAGTTAGGTTTATTGATTTGTAATTAAAATTCTTTAAAATTTTATAACATATTTTCGAAAATTGAAAAAAAAAAAAATTATTCTATTCTCTTTAAAGAAATTTGAAAATTCGAAAGAAAACTATAGAATCTTGAGGAGTTGCTCTAACTTTGTCTTTTATTTGCTTGATTTTGCAAAGTCGACACATATACTTGCTAAAATAAGTAAACATAAAAATATGGTTACACTTCGACATCGTTAATTCTGCACATAATTGGATATGAAAAAACACATTGTCCTGTTTGGTGCACATTTTTTTCCCAATAATATATTTTTTATGTGATAGGGAATATGTGATAGAACAGAAGAAACATTTATTGATGTGATAAAAAATATTATTTTATTGAAAAACATATGATTGAAAATGAATAGAAAAAAAAAAAAATGTGACTCATGGCTAATAGCTACAACAAAATCTCATCAAGTTTACGAATATTCAGCCAAATATAAATTAGCACAAAAGTAAGTATATAAACTATATTTCCAACAAAATACGTGTCGATCTAGATAAGATGTACTTGCACGTATTAATACAGTCTTTAATAGCCAACTACACGTTGGACCTACTAAACTTTAATAATACATTCCGTTCATATTTGGTACGTATTAAAATTTTTATTTTTATTTTTTTACTCATTTTCAATCAAACATTTTTTAATAAAATAGTATTTTTCATTACATCAATAATTTTTCCTTCTTTTTAACCACACATTTTTCATTAATCTATCATTTTAAAATATATTCTTCCAAAATAATATGACTCAAACACACACTAGAAGTTAAATTTGTCTATAAATAGAGATGAAACACTCGTTCTCATGGAAAACCTAAATCAAGTTTCTTTGTTCATAACAGTCAGTTACAGAAAATGGGTTCCAAGACAATTCTTCTACTTGGCCTTCTGGCTATGGTTCTTCTGATTGCATCAGAAGTTTCAGCTCGGGAACTGTCTCAGACTTCCGGTGGTAAGCTTCTTCGTACACGAAAAAACTCATCGTTAAACATGAAACTTTATTTCTTCCAGGAGAACAATGTGCTTGTTTGGAAGCAAAATTTCGAAATAAAAGTTTAAGAATTTCCAATTTTTTTTCCTATCAACGTTTGTAGACTGTGGTAAACATTTAAAGTATTAATAGCTAACATGTGCTTTTTGCACCTAAAATTTGTTCAGATAAGGAGTCTGAGAAGACAAATGGAGTTGATGATGCCAAGCATCAAGGAGGCGGATATGGAGGTTACCCCGGTGGTGGATATGGAGGAAACCCAGGTGGAGGTTACCACGGTGGTGGATATGGAGGAAACCGAGGTGGATATGGTGGAGGTCATAAAGGCGGAGGTGGTGGCTGCCGCTATGGCTGCTGTGGCCATAGCTATTATCGAGGTGGTTGCAAGTGCTGTACATATGCTGGTGAGGCAGTGGATGCAGAACCTGAAGCCAAGCCTCACAACTAAAACCCACCTCAGAAATGTTGTGTTTTATAATGTTGTTGCATCTTAAGTACGAATAAAAGCATGAGTGGTGTACATCCATGTAAGTATTGTGGATGGATTGTACCATTTTTTGCCTCAGCTGTGTCTTTCTTTTGCATGGATTTGTATTAGTATTTCTGAACCAATCTTTTTTTCTCTGGAAGAAAACTACTAGCTACTTGCACGAAAATGAAAAAAGAGAAATGAATCATGTTATGGGTACATAATTTTCATCCATAATGATTCACATAATACTCACACTTTAACTTATCCAATAGAAATTGGGATCCGACAAGACAAGACACGAGGATTGTAAAATAGCAATTTCTTAAGAAAGTACATGCGACATAAAATGCTGCTAAAATGTTATGCTCCCATTTTAGCTCATTTTTTAATTTGAGAATGAATTTTGAAATTGATGAAAAATATGTAGTTGAAAATAAGAAAAATAAATTTGAATTTATAAAGAAAATAGAAAAAAATGTATTTTAAAAATAATGAAGATACAAAATATAATTTATTTTATAAGTTCAATAGTTAGCCTTTTGGTTTATATTAAAATTTTCATTCTCTTTCTTTTACTTATTTTTAATCTTACATTCTTCAATGCAATAACATTTTGTATCACGTCAATATTTTTTTTTTTAATCATATATTTTTCATCAATCCATTATTTTAGAATATATTATTTCAAAATAATATGGTTCAAACACATCTTTATTAAGAGGGATAATTAACTTTATAAGTTTAATTATTAAAGGAATAAGCATTAAATGAATCCTCCAACAAGCCTCTTTTTGAGCGTAGTTCTTAATTATTATTTTCAAATATTATAATCAAAAGTTTCTTATATGAGGGTTGTGTTTAAATCATATTATTTTTTAAAAATGTATTTTATAATAGTAGAATGATGGAGAATATATGGTTAAAAAAGAAGGAAAAATTATTGATGTGATGAAAAATATTATTTTATTAAAGGCTGTATGATTGAAAATGAGTAGAATAATGAAAATGAAAATTTTAATGCAGTTCAAACATGGGCAAAATTGGGTAATGAGCACCTATACATTATGTAACAAGTTCATCTATTTACATGTCATTCAAAAAAAAATATCTATCGAGCAAATTATGAGAAAATTATATCTAGATGCTTCGCTCTAAAGAGTCGTCATTCAAACTATAAGAGTCTGTCTGATACTACACATTTTCCATGAAAAATGGAGATTTTTTTTTCAATTTTTCAATTCTTGTAGTGTTTGATAAACAAAATTTTTTCGGAAAAATATTTTTCAACTTTCCAAATTTTTCACATTTTTGAGGAAAATAAATTTTTGATGTTTTGGTTGGTAAATTATTTTCCATGTTTTTTTTTGCAATTGAAAAAAACTCTAGATATAATGGTAGAACAAATTTTCACTTTTATTGACAATTTTCAAGCAAAACAAAACCAAACGAATGATATTCGATATGATTATTATTTTTTTCATTTTTTGGCAATTGAAACAAATTCTAGAGCTGGTGATAGAAAATATTATCATTTTAATGGACAATTAAAAAAAAAAAAGAGCAAAATGAACATTAAACTTTCAACATTTTCCATGAAGAATTATACCAATTAAACAAAATTAATTGTAATTCTCAATAAAACAATTTCTAGACAAATTAATTCCCTGTAAACCAATTTCTTTTCACATATTTTCTACATTTGCAATCAAACGAACCCTAACATTAACTCAGATCTATACTTTGCTAATTGATGAGATTCCTTTTTAAAGATGTAGGAGTAGTTAGACCATTTCATTTTAGGAAATAACATAGTTTTTCTTTTCCAGATATTTAAGCTTCGTGTTCATGCC
Organism: Fraxinus xanthoxyloides; assembly: GCA_903798325.1. Taxonomy (NCBI): domain Eukaryota; kingdom Viridiplantae; phylum Streptophyta; class Magnoliopsida; order Lamiales; family Oleaceae; genus Fraxinus; species Fraxinus xanthoxyloides. The sequence goes on from CAIGRL010038021.1 coordinate 4,552, forward strand.
AAAATTTGAGTGCTCTCAAAATAAAGCTCCATTGCTACCTACAACCATAGTAAACCGTTAGACGACGACATGTCCGAAGGTCCTCGGACGCTCAAGTCAAATTTTGATGGAGTAGTTATTTAGGATCAATTGTGCTTTACCTTCTCCTTATGATCTCTTCCCCTTTCAAACCGTCTGAATGTAGCTTATTTGGGACAGTAATCACATTTTTAAATTGCGTGGAACAAATTGGGATCTTGTTTGGTGTAGATTAAAATTGGACTTTTAGTAACATAATTGAAAATTTGTGAATCTTATAAAAGATGTGATTAAACTTAATTGTTGACTTTGACTTGATAATTTAATAAGCCATGCTTCAGACTGGAGATGGCTTGTCGGCTATTCTCTCTTAAAAGACTGATCCAGAAGGGATGTAACAAATTTTATCCTTCACATTTTGTTTAGCACTGATTTTTTTTAAATAATTTTTGAAGAATCATATTCAACCGCACATTTTATGTAATTTACAATTTTTTCTTTTTAACTTTAAAACCACACGCTCTCTTAAAAAATATTTTTAATATCAAAAAATCAGTGACAAACAAGCTTTTTACTAAAACATATTAATCATACTATACTGCAATACCACATTAAATAAAATTGTATCGAACATATTATAATAAAATTACTCAAGATTAATAAATGAAATTTGCAAACAGTTCAATCTTTATTTCATCAATTGAGATCTACTACTCTTATTCGAATATTTTTATGAACAGTGAAATCCAAGCTTGATAATTTCCTGATCCAGTCACAGGACACCGTCAAATAGCACAAGACAGACAACTGTATTTCATTAGTTAGAACTTGCAAATGTAGTAGACATTTAAAACGTAGTCTTCGGTGGGTGACATGTTGCTCTTAGTCATGACCAAACAAGGATTTTCTTGGAAGTAGAAATGAAGATAATTGTGGTCTTCTTGGACATAGGAATGGAGTAAGTAATTGGGTTCCAACGGAGTAAATGGGCTATCAATGTCAAATTTGATATGAGAAATTTAGAATTTAAAAATTGACTGATTCTATCAATGACAGAGCGAAATAGAAACCTACAAGCGAGCTGAAAAATAGAAATGACATAAGAAAAGAGAATGAAAAATGAAATAAAATCACGTAGAGATAGAAAAAGAAAAGTTATATTCATATCTATCTACGTAAACACGAGTAGTGGAATGTAAAAGCACTACGGTTCCTGGCTAAGCCTTGAATGCTGGGGATTTGAATTTTAACTAGGGTAATGAAGTCTAGGTGAAGCTTTGAAGTTCGAGAAACTCAAATTTAGAGAGAATCATTAGAAATCGAAGTAGTAACTTTCATTGATTAAATCCAACCGAATTCTTGAGTGAGAAATGAATAAGTAATGAAAATTCGACCTTTAGAATAAATACCCAAGGAGTGAGAATGAAGAATAAGTTTAGAGGTGTACATCCTGTAATTGACATGTTTAGAGGTGTACATTATTCAATGTATTCCTCTCGAGTTCTCACTAAGGCTAATTCGCATAGAGATATGGAATTGAATTAGTTAAATAGACTCAATGAGAACTCGAGATGGATACATTGAATACTGTAGGAGAATTCGACCGAACACTACATTAAACTAGAATCTTGAATTGGAAAATAACGTGATCGATAGGAGAAATTGTTTTACCCTAATACATTTGACATATGTGAATCTTTGATTGATTTGTATTTGTTATTTTATCATAATTTTCATTTCTGTTACACATTTAGTTTATTTAAGAAAATCAATATTAACAACAATCAAATTTCTATATTTGTTTAGTTTTGTCAAATAGGAGTATGAAAAATAGATTAAGTACTAAGGTTTAGTCCTCATGGAAATGATATCCGGACTTATATATCAACAATATTACTTGTTATGATATCATACACTTGCGATATAAAAAACGCAATAACAATCTAAAATATTCTAAGTCTCAACTGCTTGTCTTCTCTAGTGGTTCTGAAAAGTTAGATAACATTTTAGAAATGAACAAGTCGGTTGGAAATAAGAGAAGTTTAGTTTTTAAAGAAAACATTGCTAGTACTTATAATACCACGTTTGTCCCTACCACTGACCAACTCAAACATGTGCCTAATCCCGACATTAAGAATAAGGGATATGTATGACAGATGCCTACTAAACAGTGTATAACCCGCCAAGCTAGAAATAGATATCAACAATCACATGTTTTGACTACGGTGAGTTAGGACACATAAAGCCTAGTTGACATCATTTCCTAAATAGAAATAAAAATTGGAACTTAAATAGAAATAAAAATCAGGAGTATGTTGACCAGATTGACTTTCTTACTAATCAAGTGAGTCAATTGACGAAGTTAATAACAAGATGAATAGGAATAATCCTGTCACAAGGCAAGTTTGAGTGAAGAAAAATGATCTGAAAATTTTTGAATTAGATCAAGATGCTCTTAAAGGTAAGAGTATTTGCATACCTAACTGATGAGGTATTTTTTATGCATGCTCATGCTTTATCTTCATATGATATTGATTTATGCATGCATCACGTATGTTTATTTGTTTTTTAGGTAGAAATCACATGCATTTATTATTATTATTATTATTATTATTATTATTATTATTATTATTATTATTATTGTGTGTTTGATTTTTTTTGTGCGCTTGGTGCATTCCACTACAAAAAATAACTGATTTCCGGACAAAAAATGTTGTCACGAAAATTGAGTTTTTGTTACAAAAGTAATTTAGCAACAACAATATGTTTGTTGCAGGTATGTCGTACTATATGAGTCACGAAATGCGTTCTACAATGACTTTCGACCATTTATCGTGTTAGCAAGATCGCGACACTATTTATTTGACGCGAAAAATACGAAATAGCAACACAATATGTATAAGATACTTGAAAATAATAAACAATAAGAAGTTGCATGAAATTATATTACATAAATTAAAATCTCAAGCATGTTTCCACTCACAATGCATGTCGGAGAGTATTTTCAGTAAGCTCATTAATAGATAACCACTTGTTTGATTATCATTCAAAGGGCTGTTATTTTTATCATTGTCAGGTTGGGTTTTCCTCCTCCTTTTGTTGTGGCCAGCTAAACGTCGCCGGCAACTTCGCTTCCCCTCATCGAACTCTTGAAGATCATGAAATCTGCAGATATACGGGAAACCTTAGGCATCTAAAAAGCAAAACCTCCTGAAAATAATATTGTGTAACTAAAAGCCTTCTAGTACTTAGGCCCTGGTAACATCAAATCCTGTAACTTACTGAAAACCAAATTTGAGTAAAGAAATGTTCAACGTAATTATTTGGTGCATTATAAATAAAATAACAAAATCCCAAGATAATAGTGATAACTTGACAAAGATAATATCAGAAAACACGAGGCTGAGGAATTTCGACCAACCTGCTTCACTGCTGGCAGAATCGTTCAAAGTGCTTTATTCGCCTTGTTGAGTAACTAATTTTTGGAGGCAAACAAACGTTTAAGATTGAAGATATTTTATAGGTATGATTCTTATACCTATTCGGGTCATAAAAAATGGATCTTTGGGAGTTGATTTGATGGAATTACTACTTTATTTGGTTAAATATTGATTATTGTAGGATAAACTCAAGTTTGGATGGTTACTTATAAAAAGAAGAAGCTAATATCGGTCAAAGAAGCACAAAAAAGTGAAGATTTGTGAAGTTCGAAGAATAAATTGCAGATGTCCAAAGGTTGGTTGGGGCCTAGAATGGATCACTAGAAATTAAGTGGATCAAATTGAATGAAATTAGAAGTTAAAGGACTTAAAAGAAACATAAAAGAAGACTCAAGATGAGGAGAAGAAATCAAGGACTAAGGCGGGATTGGCGAAAATTACTACATTGTGATCGTTAAAAAAAAATCCTGTATTGCAAACGCAAGCTCATTAAAGGATTCCAGTGAACAACTTGATACAGTGGAGATATCACATGGTCAATTTCTGCATACAAAAATTTGTTTCCTTCTTTCATTGGAAGGATTCGAAATTTTAATGCTTATTTTAATTGGCTAGCAGACTTTCTTCATTGCTGGTTAGATTAGTATTTGGATAGGTAGATATAAAAATCACTCAAACACAATTTGAATATTCGATTAGAATTAGTATTAATTAAACTTAGATTATGTACTTAGTGTTAAGAGATAAAATTTCATATTGAATAAAGATGAAAATATAGACAAACTTATAAAGATTTGTGTTACTCCTCTTAACAATGTTGATATTTTAAGATGGAACCACTTATTGATATCAGAGTCCATTTATAAGCTCTAATGAGCAATTTGATTCGATTGAGACTCAAAACGAGCACACAGATTTCAATATTGATATGCTCAAAAGAATCGTGATTGTGTGGGGGCATGTCAAGTGATAAAACTCCACATCGAACTCCAAATCTTAATACTTAATTCTTAATACTTAAGATTGAACCCAAAATCTTAATACTTAATTCTTGAGGGAATAATATTTTATTCACTAATTACTTGACTACGATAATGTGCACTTGCAAGATTTAAACGATCATCTAGTAAGTAGGGTAACACGTGCATGAAGAAACAGTGAGAAATCCAATCCAATCTCAGGAAATCTGAGTTCGTACTAAGGTAATGGTTGGCCGACTTAATCAGCGTTAACGATGTCCTCCTGTTAGGAAGAGGTTCAACAAATTAACTCAAGACCAATAAAAATATGCACAAAAAAGAAAAGAACAAATACTAAAAAAGGGAGAAATTTCATTAATCGTTGCCCCAAGGCAATAACCCAAAAGATCAGTACCTCTGTCACTAAAAACAACAACCGTTCAAATGAAAACATCACCATGGTAAAAAATGACAAGATATTCGACACTCAAACAGCAACCCCTCAAGATCACAATAACGTCATCTTCACTCAAGAACAATTGTTCACACAAGAACACCTCACTCAACTCAAATAGAAATCACTCAAGATTACAACACTTGAGAGAGAAAAAAAAATCAAAAGAAGGTTTTGATCCTTCATAGAGAAGGATAGTAAGAACACTTGAACAACACATAATATCAGAAGCCAATGTTTTCAGTTCAAACCCTAGAATGCCTTTTAAATGAGTTATCCATATGTCTCCATCCAACAGTCGTGGGACTAGCACTTGGCGTAATCTGGAGCATCCATTCAAATGGTAGAAAACACAACTTTTTTATTCAAAACACGACTTTGCACCATTTAATAAAGAAATAAAGAATCAGTCAACAATCCAGCCAGTAGGGTATGTTTGGCATCATTGTGTCAACCTTTCATTCTCCACCTTGATACAATGATTCACATTCATCAGTGGTTGTTTCTTCTTTTTGACATCATCAACACTCCTTACCATATCCTCAGATCAACAGGCAATGATGTTTAGCAAAGTTAAGCAACTCAGAAACTTGTTTAGTGGCAACACTTTTGTAACTACATCAGGAGGGTTATAGTTAGTAGAAATCTTTTCAAGTTTCACAACTCATTGTGAAATAGTATCCCTTATAAAGTGAAATCTAACATCAACATGTTTAGATCTGTTATGCAATACCATATTTCTATTTAAATGAATGGTAGATTGACTATATGAATAAAGAACAACTTTTTTAGCAAAACCAAATTCATTTAATAACCATTTTAACCAAATTCCTTCTTCAATGGCATCTCTGGCAGTAATGTATTATGTCTCAGAAGATTATAATGCAACAATATTTGAAACTGGGATTTCCAACTTATACAGGAATTGCACAAAGTATGCATATAGGCTGAAGTTGACTTTCTGGTATCCCTATCATCAACATAATCAAAATCAATAAATCCTTTCAAAACAACACCTTCAGGTTATTTCCAGAACTAAATTCCTAAGTCGAGGTACCTTTAATGTATCTGAGAAATCATTTCATGGCTTCCTATTAGAGATGGCAACGGGGCGGGTTCGGGGCCGGACGGGTTTGGGGTGCTTCGAGGCGGGGCACCCCCTTCCCTCCCCGCCCCACCAACCCGTTGTGGCGGGTTTTTTTCGCCTAATTCGGGGCGGGAAGGGGCGTTGCGAGTTTCTTTGCCATCACTACTTCCTATTATGTTTCATCAGAATTTGAAATATATCTACTTAAACACTTATAGAAAATGCCAAATCTTGTCTGAACCAAACCATAAGATACATAATAGACCCAACTACATTAGAATAAGACACTCTTGCCATTCTTTCAAATTCTTCTTCTGATTTAGGACATTGTTCATTTGAAAGTTTAAAATGATTAGCTAAGGGTACACTCACACTTCTGGAATCAGTTATGGCAAATTTGTTTAGCAATTTCAGAATGTATGATTTCTGGCTAAGATTAAGTGTGCCTTCGCTCCTATTTCTCTTAACTCCAATACCTAAAATCTTTTTAATAGGACCTAAGTCCTTCATTTCAAATTCAGGTCTCTTTTACGTCATGACTTGCTAACAACATGTCATCCATATAAAGGAGTAGATAAAGTGAATTTGCTCCACTATTTTCTCTACAATAAAGACATGTATCAAAGTTGTTTCTCTTAAAGCTAAGTCCAAATACAAAATTGTCAGGTTTTTTATATCATTGTCTTGGAACTTGTTTTAAGTCATATAGAGACTTTTTAAGAAGGCAAACTAAGTCAGCTTTCTGATTTATTTCAAAGCCTTTATGTTGTTTCATGTAAATGGTTTCATCTAAATCACTATTTAGAAAAGCTGTTTTGATATCCAATTGATTTAATTCCCAATTAAATTGAGTAGCTAAAGCAAGAATGACCCTAACTATTGTAAATTCCACAACAGATGAAGAAATTTCTTTGAAATCAACTCCTTCTTTTTTGGTAAAGCCATTTACTACAAGTCTAGCTTTATTTCTGATATCACTGATATCATTCTCACTTTGTTCAACTCTTTTAATTTTGAAAATCCATTTACATTCAACAACCTTCTTTACTTCAGGTCTTTTGACCAAAATCCAAGTTTTATTCTTATTAAGTAATTGCATTTCATCTTGCATGGCTGCAAGCCAATGTTTAGAGTCTTTACTATTTAAAGCTTCTGTAAAAAAACTCGCATTCTTCTTTAATCATACTTTGATAGGACAGCAAAGAAACGTTATCTTCAAACCAAACATGAGGTCTAATTTCTTCTTTGCATATCTCTAGCAAGTTGATAGTTATCTTAGGACTGATCTGATTCTAAATCAGCTTCAGGTTCATCAACAGGAGCGCTATCAACAAGTGTTTCCTCATTTATCTCAACAGGATTTGTAGCGGTATGATGAGTTTCATCATGAGAGTGTTCCACCTCAATCTTAATCCCTTTTTCCACATTTTCATTCTGATTAAAGGGCTCAGTTTGACTTCCAGTTTTAAGACATGGCAAATCCTCTTCATTAAATACAACATTTCTACTAATTATGATCTCATAGTCTTTGATTTCCCTAGCCCATCGTCTATACCTTTTAATCCCTTCACCATAGCCTAAGTATGCACATTTAAGGCCTTAGGTTCTAACTTACCTTGAGTTTGATGTGCAAAAGAGCACATCCAAAAACCCTCAAGTTACTGAATTCTTCAGGGGTTTTACAGTTTATAATACTAAAAAGACATCTATTAATAAGATAACTTGCAATTTTAACAGCTTCACCCCCAAAATATCGTAGGCAGGTCAGAACTTAAAAGCATACATCTCACTTTTTCAAAAATAGTTCTATTCATTCTTTCAGCCAACCATTTTGTTGTGAAGTGTGTGTCACAATTATGTGTCTTAACATACCAGATAATTTGCACAACTCATCAAATTCAAAGTTACAGAATTCAAAACCATTATTTCTTAAGACCTTAATCTTTTTATTAGTTTGGTTTTCTATCAAAACTTTTCATTCTTTGAAAACATTAAATGTATCAAATTTTGATTTTAAGAGAAAAGTCCAATTTTTTTCTAAAAAACCATCTATGACCAACAAATACTATTTAAAACCAGATTGTGTATGCACAGAAGCTGGTCCCCAAATATCAGCATGAAAATATTCAAGTATAGACATGGATTTATGCATTCCAGACAGAAAAGGTAGTCTATTATGCTTTCCTAGAATGTAGTAGTCATAAAAACTGAGTTTTTCAATATTATCTTTTTCAAAGCCTATTATTTTAAAATATGTAGCTCTTTATCACTAATATGGCCCAATCTTTTATGTCATATTTGTGACTAATCATTTTGAACTGAGATCGTTGTTGAAGTGGAGTCTAAGAAACTTTTGGTTTGTAAAATGTACATGTCATATCTTTTGGGAGCTTCAACAATCAAGTGAGATTCCCTTAAAATTTTAATGTATCCATTTTTAATCAAAAGTTATAGTTAAAGTCATCTAAAACCCCCAAAGAAATAAGATTTCTTTGTAAATCAGGAACATATCTAGTTTTTTTAAAAAATCAGCTTATTGTTTCCCTTCACATATAGTGTTATTGTTCATATTGTTTTTACCTGATATGTTATATGATTACTCATTAAAACCTTACCACCAATCACATTTTCAAACTCTGTAAACCATTCTTTATTAGGACACATGCTAAGTGCAGTCAGAGTCAAGTACCCATTCTTGACAGGGCGAACAACTTACAACAACATAAACTTGATCAATGTTGGTTCCATTATAAGCTAAAGTTGCACCACCATCATCTTTTGACTTATTCTTTAAGTCATAAAGTCTCGTATGACAATATTTAATAAAATGACCCTCTTCTAGACAGTACAAATATTTTTTGCCTTTTGTCATCATTTTCATTTTATCTTTAAAGTTTCCCTTCTTTTTGTGTCCATGTTTCTTGTTAAAATTGACATTCTTGGGATTAAATTTAGACTTCATCATCAGATTAATACCACACACAGACTCTTTCTTTTCAGATTTTAATTCTAATTCCTTAGTTCTTAGGGCATTAATGATCACATCAGTAGTTAGAGTTTCCCTACCATATTTAATTGCATTTTTAATTTCTTTATATTTATCACCAATTGAGTTTAATAAAACCATAGCCAGCCCACTTGAGAGTTTCTCATCACAGTTGGCTAGGTCACGAGATAATTTGTTGAATCTATCAATATCAGTTTCAAGGTTAAGAGATGGGTCCAGTTTAAAGTCAAAGAACTGTTTCAAAAGATAGACCACATTAGGCATGATTTTGTTCAAATAAGTGGTTTCCAATTTCTTCTACAATTCAGCAGCATTTTTAGTTTCACTAATTTCTCCAAGTACATTGTCAAACAAGTGCAGAAAAATAGAGCTCCATGCAGTTTTATCTTGTTTAGCGACTTTACTTGTTTCAAGATCAGTTGGTCATGACTCATCAATGGCTCATTTTTGTTGAAGTAAAATAACTTCATTTTCTGGTACTAGAGACTAAAGTCTCCTTTATCATTAAAAACTTTCAGTTCAAATTTTGAGACAGTCATTAAAAAAAATTGAATTCAGTGAAGTATATACAGATTAGGCAGACACTTTACATGTACTTGCAACTCAAAATAAACTAAGTATCACCACACAAGAGACACATGGAATATACAATAATTGCAAGTTAACAAAAAAGGACTTCAATTATTTCACAGAGAAAAAAATTGATCACAGTAATACGATCACAACGTTATATTCAACACAAATAATGTACAAATCACAACTAGCATGTATTATACTACAATAAAGTTCGCAACAGAGTAATATTATCAAGATCCTTGATTGAGTTCAAGCTAACCCTCAGATTCTAGACAACTCTCGGGGTTTTTGGACAAAGGAATTATCAAGATAGTTAGGGATCAGGTTTTAAACACAAGTCCAGATCCCCTCATTAAGGTTTCAATAAATAACGAAGAATAGCTTAAAGAAGTGTCACAACTTTCAGATCTACAAGAATCAGAGTCAAGAACCTCCGTTCAACCGCTCTGAAACCACTTTTAGGAGGAGGTTCAACAAATTAGCTCAAGATCAATAAAAACATGCACAAACAAGAAAAGAACAAATACTTAAAAAGGGAGAAATTTCATTAATCGTTGCACCATTTAATGAAAAAAAAAATCAGTCAATTGGTCAACTATCCAGCCAGTAGGGTATGTTTGGTATGACAACCTTTTATACCTCATTTTATGAATGAGGATTTTAGTTGAACTTTTGCTCCAGATTGATGGGTTTTCATCGGACGTTTGTTGTTTCCTAAGTTTGAGTGAAGAGTTGAAGAATGATCCTCGTGAATGGAGTTGGAGTGAAGAATTCAGTGTCAAACAAGCGAAATAAGGACTGAATGAATCTGGCTTTATATATATGTTGATACGCTTGCTTTTCAAAGTATTAGAAATATCTTCTTAGTTGGAGTTGGAGTTGAAGGGACAAAGTTGAGCAACTCTCTGGAGTGCACCCATGGTTTGACCACACCGATCGTATCGAAAATCGTAGGAGCCGCAAAAGTGGTGGTAGGGATCTTGAGATAATACCTAATGCCGGAAATCACCTGCATCTCAACCTAAACGTGAGAAGTTTGCTGCCGTTGGCACTGTGCTTCTGCTTACTGTTGTAATGGTCCACACAATATTTGCCTAGATCTTTTATTTCCTCATTGGTTTTCACATCCTTTGACTCTGTAGTGCTTCCCACATATCCTCCTTGGGCATTATCCTGGGTTGCCACTTGGAGAAAGAGGAATAGAAGCAACCCTGAAGTATTTGCCATTGTTAGAAAATTAGAAGAGAATGTGAATGCAATTCGTGTGTGTATGTGTTGGGATTTGGAATGGAAAATGAAAACCCGCCCTGAAGGGTTGGCGGGGCAAGGATTGTAGCCCCGTCTCAGGTCGCGCCCCGCCCCGTGAAGAGTAAAAAAAATTAACTACAAATTACAAAAGCACAAAAAAATTTGTGTTTCTACTGCTTACTTTAGATATTGATGTAGTTAGTTTGAGTATTATTTACTTTGGATTTTAAATTTTGAATTTGTATTTTAACTGGAAATTTTTGAAAGAAAAAAAGGACAAGAAAAGGAGTAGGCCCCCGCCTCACCCTGAGCCTTGCCCGCCCTATCTAAGGAGGGTTCGGGGCGGGCACCCCGCACCGTACCCACCCATCTGCCATCTTCAATTGGGGTGGGATTTGAACACAAGTGGAGAGGCGGGGGTGGTTACGCTTATGGGTAGCCACGTTTATTAAGGCAGAATGAGGTGGGATGAACTTTGAAGTTTTTCAATACGAGGTTTTGTGATCATGTGGGGCGACACAACTATTTTAGGTGGTTTGATTGTTTTTCCACCCCCGTCCCGAATCCACCCCGCTGCCATCTCTAGTTGGGGTGGGATTTGGACACAAATGGAGAGGCGGCGACGGTTACGCTTATGGGTAGCCGTGTTTATTAAGGAAGAATGAGGTGGGATGAACTTTGAAGTTTTTAAATACAAGGTTTTGTGATCATGTGGGTCAGGGTAGCACGGCTATTTTGGGTGGTTTGATTGTTTTCCCTTTGCATAGCTCATAAGTTTCTCTTCATTCTCAATGGTTTTCTTTGCCATCGTGCACCATTCATGGAAAGCTATCATTAAGAATTTATATACACTTTCGTATCCTTTTTGTACATATCAATTTTAAAAATGGAATTCTACGCAATTCTTTTTGATATTTTGATGTGCGAACCTTGGCTAATTAGTTCGGTTATGTTACAAATAAGTCATGAAATTTAAAAACTTCATATTTCAAATTTATATGTCATATAAAAGGCTCATCTAAATTGTATTGAGCAGAATCACAGCTAATGTCATTTGAAAAGCTACACAATAAAGCGACAATATCTTAAATAATTTCACTTAAATGCATGGTGGATATCAATTCAAACTTGTTGGTGAAGATTGTCTAAGAACTTTATCCCAAGACCCTAGTGAATTAATCTTCATTTTAAAAAAAAAATAAATAAATAAAAGATTACGAAGTATAACAACTAGAGAAAGCGGAGTTTCTTAAGGTTCTCTTTTAGATTTTATTGTCACATTATATATTGTGTAACTATTGACATAAAATTATGTAGATCTAGTTTTTCATGTATAATTATCATGTGTCTAACTATAAGGTATGGCAATAATAATATTTGGCGCTATGAATAGTGTTACACGAATGAATAGTATTGCACCAAATTTCGTGTAATACTATTCATTTGGTGTGACTTGAGTTTTTCATAATTCCAATTTTGACTTCCATTTTATACTACAACAAATTTTAAATTCTATTGTATCCTTTTATTATTTAATGATTTAGCTCTATTTGTATTTGTTTTAATTTGATTATTATTTTTCAATATCATTTGATTTTTTATTTTAAATTGTAGTATTAATTGAATTATTTTAAATTTATTATTAAAAAATGTTTTAGTTAATTAACTTTTTAATTTAATAATTTTAGCAGTAATATAATTTATAATTAAATAATTTTAAAATAAATTAAATATTGACATTTAAAAAAAAGAATAAAAATGAAGGGAACACTGTTCAATTGATGTAATATTTGGTGTAATGGTTGTTGACGACTTCGTAAATAGCATGAAAATTGCACCAATTTGATGCCAAGGGTTGGAAATGGCTAAGATCACACTAATTTATCAAGAGAATTGCACCAATTTATGTTGATTTGTTAATTATTTGTGCATCAAAAGTGCAAAAATTTAAAGATATAAGAAAAAAAATGCATTGCTGGTCATTGAGCTTTATTCGAGTTGCATCTAGGTCACATATCTTTAATTATGTGCAATTAAGCCACTCAAATTCAATTTGCTTGCATATACGGCCACAATTACGCCAGTGGATGGAGTGGTCAGATCTGCAAATAAATTGAAGTTGGATGGCTTGATTACATAAATTTAATTTGTGTGACCTAAATGCAACTCCGCTAAAAAATTTAATGTTTTTTATTTTTTATTTTTTCATCAATTCGACTTTGATCGACCTCAATTCAACCCTTTAACCTCTTAATCTAACTTGCAAGTCGTTGCCCAAATAAAATCAAGTTTTCGTGCGGTATTGATGACATGCTTGATAAGATAAATTAATCAAATATTCAACATGTGATGCAATGTATTGTAAAAAAAAAAAAAAAATAGCGAAAAATGAATAAAGCTCCTAAACTGATGCAGAATAAAGCAGAAAATGAGTTAAAAATTTTAAGTTTGTTAGTCTAAACTTGAATTTTGAGAATTGGGTCAAATATTGACAGAAAATCTCAATATTTCTTTAATTTATAACAAAATTTAAGAGCGATCATTATGCCATGGTTCTTAAACATGTCCGAACTCTTAGTGAATAATGTGATTTTTATTTTATTTTTTAAATATTGAGCATGTAAATTAAAATGTCTATAGTCACTTGAAATAATATAGGTTGGAAGCTTGTGTTGAGAAGCATAATGTGGCATAGCTTATATTTTGATTATAAATAATTTGTTCGCAACCAATGTATAAGTTCTTGAAATAAAAAAGGTTGAAGTTTATGATTCAAATTGTAATAAAAAAAATCTGATTGGCGAAATTCAGGTAAGTTCTTGATCTTTTTATTTTCTCATTACATACACATGAACGTTTGGGAACGATCATGAATTTTTAAATTAATTAATTATTATTATTATTATTGGAGTAAGTTTTATTCCACATTTCAATGGGGAGTTAATAGTACATGAAATTGATGGATGTGGTTGTTATACAAGAAGATAATATTTATAGCTGTATGCATCTTGCCTATTTTTCTCTCGATCAAATTAAGGATTATGTCATTTTGTCATAAGGATTTTGACAGATGTAATGATGGAAGCGTAGATGGTAGCAGATAGTTGGATAGAGAAGTTGACTGTGTTTTAAACAGTCTAATGATAGAATATCGTGTAGCATTATGTCAACCTATCTGGAACTGTAGCACGATTTTCAAATCAATATGATAGCAAAATCTAAAGTAAAAGCAAGTAAATGCATCTAAACTTGAAAGAAAGGGACATAAAGTGAAGGAAGATGTGATTTATTGTACACAATGATATGAATGGTGAAAGGCCCTCTCTATTCTCTCATCATATGTTTCATTTAGCCCCCACAAAATGACACATTACATCAATATTTTTCTCCTAGATGGTGGACTAACTATAAATCATGGAAGGAAAACTATGATTAGATTGAAAAGCACAAA